>JAQPPZ010013513.1:6295000-6517598 GCA_028583015.1 Wollemia nobilis
GCAAACGCCTTAACCAAGCCTTCAACCACCGTCTAGGCTACCCAGCACTATGAGATTATCTTGTCGTGTCGCTTGAATATCAATACAAGTCTGCCTCCTTATTTTTACACAACTCATAAGCTTCTTCCTTTTGCATATGGAGCGCACGATTTATAACACACATGGGCATTCGAATATCTCTCTTGGTGTATGCCTTAGGAAATGAAAAATATTTCCTATTAATACTCTTCATTTTCATTTGAAACATGTCGGCCCTTTCGAATTTCAAATTCAAAAATAAAACTTTAAACTTGGCGCCTTTAATTATTTAAATTAAAATTTTAACCTTAGGTTAAAATATTTTAATTTAAATAAATTAAATTAAAACCTTTGCTAACCTTGCTCAATGGACTTTGTCGGGGATATATTTTTTAATGATTCCTTGGATCCTGTTATTTTTCACCTCTTTCTTTTACTCAAATATTATAATATTAAATATTATAATATTATTATTTCTTTTTAAACTTGCTTTCCTTTTCTTGGGTCTTCATCCTTTTAGGCCTCTTTAAGCATATAATATTTAAAATAAATATTATACTCTTTTATTCTTTTAACAACTTCCTTGCTTTTGGAAAATCAACCTTTTGACATTAATAACGACAAAACTAAAAATCAAACCTCTTGACATCAATGATAATAAAACTTGCTCAAATTTTCAACAATCTCCCCCTTTGTCATTGATGGCAACCTTTTTTCTTTAAACATTCCTTTTACCTTTTTCAGTTATGCTCCCCCTGTGAAACTACTCCCCCTAACACAAATATCTCCCCCTTTAACATCAATGGCAAAGGGACTCCTTTTGGGCTAAATATAAGACTCTTAGCTTAGCCCCTTCTCCACCTCCTCTCCTTGAGGTGATTAATTTTGGGGTGGGAGTAGAACTACTCCCAATTTCCTATAAGATACTCAAAAGTCTCTTTTGAAAGTGGCTTAGTGAATATGTTGGCAACTTTCTTCTTCCTGATACACAATTTATCATGCTAGTTCTCTTGACCCTATCTTCTCATCAACTGTTACATTTATACTTTCTATAATACTATGTTTCCTTTTGTTATAGCATCTATAGGCTTTGCTCTTAGAAGAATAGCCAAGAAAAATGTCTTCATCACATCTTGAGTCACCCAATTTTTTCTCTTCTCATCTTATGTAACATTTGCTTCCAAAAAATTTGAAATATTTTACTGTGGTTGGTCTTCCTTTCTAGAGCTCATATATATTTTTGTGATGATTTACTCTTACTTGAGCTCTATTGATGATATACACTTTTGTATTTACTGCCTCTTTCCAAAAACCATATGAAATCTTAGATTTATTTAACATGGCTCAGGCCATATTTTTAACAATCTTGTTTTTCCTTTCAACTACCCCATTTTTTTGAGGAGTTCTTGTTGCTGAATATTCTCTTTTGATCTCATGTTGTTCACAAAATTCTATGAATTCATTTGAGGTAAATTCTCCTCCTCTATTTGATCTTAAACCCTTAATCCTTTTACCTGTTTCATTTTCCATTAATTCTTTAAAAGCTTTAAACTTCTCAAGAGCTTTTGACTTTTCTTTCAAGAAGGCTACCTAAATCATTCCGGAGTGATCATCTATAAATAATATAAAGTAAATTTCACCTTCTAGACTCTTTGTCCTTGTAGGACCACATAGGTCAATGTGCACTAGTTCCAATGGATTAGATGACATAAATTCTTTTGACTTGAAACTTGTTCTAGTTTGCTTCCCATGCTGATATTGTGCACAAATTGTATTTTGTGGCCTTTTTAGCTTGGGTAAATCTCTTACAGCCTGCTTGTTGCTTATTTTCACTATGTTGTCAAAGTTTAAATTATCCATTCTTCTATGCTACAACCAAATCTCATCTTCTTGTGATAGAAAATACTTTTCTCCTTTAATCTCACATAGCATGTAGAGGTTGTTTGTAGTTCTATTTACATATGCAATAAGTTTTCCAGTTTTAGACTTTCTAATCTCACACCTTTTTGGATGAAATGTAACTATGTGCCCCTGATCACAAAGTTGGCTTACACTTAGTAGACTGTGCCTCAACCCCTTGACATACAATACATTCTCCGTATTTTTTTCCCATTATCTAAACTCAAAGTTTATTTTCCAAAAATTTTTGCTAATCTATTGTCACAAAATTTTACTAATTCTCCATCAATTTCTTTGAGTAAATTCCTGTCTCATGTCATATGACTAGAACAACCACTATCAAAGAACTACTATTTTCCCTTATCTTGCACATCAAGATTTGTTTATACTAACATTTATCTAACTCTCTCATGCTCTATTCTCTCTCTCCTAATTGTTGAAGTTGTATTATTTTTACTTGAATCAGGAAATACCTTTTTGCACCATCTAGACTTGTGCCCAAAATTATTACATTTATAACATATGACATCGTCATTCATAAGAGGTGCAAAAGAATTGAAATTTCTATCAAAATTATTTTTCACATAACCAGTGCAATGTGCAGCTCTATGACCATATTTTTTACATGAAAAACAATAGCCATGGAAGAGATTTTGTAACATGTTTGAGTGCCATGGAAAATATGGTCGAGTGCTTCTTTTGTTGTTCTTATGATTGACTCTTGTCCATGGTTCTTATTTTCCCTCTTCTTTACTGATGCCTTTTCCTTCTAGGGTATTAGTATGAGTCATGAGATTATATTTTTTTGATGTCTCTATTTCTTGAGAGCTCAACTCCTCTTTCTATTTCCCTAACTTTATATCTTGTCATAACTTGGTATTTTCAACTTCATTCCTTAAAGAGATAATTTCTTATTCCAATATTTCACACTCTGCTTCTCTTTCCTTTAATAGATCTATCATATTCTGTTCAATTTTATTTTGTTCTTCCACCTTTACCTTGAATTTTGTGAGACTTTGTGGAAGTTCCATTTTGCTTCTTCATCCTCTTGAATTTGAACTTTTAAAATTTGAGTTCTTCTTTCTAACCTTTTCCAAGTTCCTAAGAGCAAAAAATAATTTCTCTTTTATGTCGATCATTGTCTCTTCTTCATTTTTTGAATTCATGTGTGTTCCTATCGGATATTCATCCAAGTTGTTAGTCTTTTCATGGAGAGACCCACTCTAATACCAATTAAATAACATAAGCTTATACTGAGAGGGGGTGAACAATATACAATACAAATTTTTACTTTTCAATCCATATGATAACATCAATAATATTAAATTAGTAAGAAATCCATAAAACATCACACACATGAGAGACATGATTTAACGTGGTTCACCCAATGTAGGCTACTCCACAAAGAAAATATTCCTTATAAATTTTCTCAATAAATTTTTTTGGAAATCAATTCCCTATTACAATGTTTATGGACCTCTATCCAAAGGAGACACCAATCCCCTTGCTCTGATTCATGGGTCTCTATCCACAGGAGAACTCTTTCTCCTATGTTTTGGTTGGTGTTCTTCTAGAAGTCTTCTACCTCCACTGCATTGGCTTGTGGATCTCTCTCCATAAAATACCTTTGTCCTCACTCAAAATACCTATGTCCTCACTACCTTAGCTAATGGATCTCTATCTACTGTATATTGTTGTCCTTTGCTCTATCACCTCCAAAGCTTATTCTCAACTTTGCTCAATATTTATCTCAAATATGTACTAAACATTGTCCTCGATCTAGTACAAATATGATATAACTCTATCTCAGGTCTATCATAAATTTACTCTCAAATATAAACCAAACACTGTCCTCAAATCTGCCCTCAAGCCTTAACACAAAGCTTGGTCTAATCACAAATAAACTCTGCTTAGATCTATACCAAAACTTTATCCCAAGTGTAGTACAAATCTATTTTCAAGTATTCACCAAGACTTTCTCAAATTTACTTTCAAGCCTTTACCAAGGCTTGCCCAACTATGCCTTCAAGCCTTTACCAAGACTTGATCAATCATAAACATACTCAAACCAACATTCAAAAATTTCATTCAATTATTCAACCAATGAAACACAACTTGCTTACAAACCCTAACCAAGTGTTTCACCCTCCTTCTAATACAAAGCATAATGTGGGTCTTAAACCCTAAATCAAATAATTCTCAATATCTATTTCAAATCAAATCAGTCATCAACAAGATGCACTCAAACTTGCTCATACATTTCCAACAATACTCATCAATCCTTTCCACTCCACCTTATATTTCATACATTCATTTCAAACACTCTAAACAAAAGATAGTGTGCCCATACATTTTTTCTTTGATGAAGATATACCTTCAAAACCTATTTTACTCACAATAATTTTTTTTTGTCAATTTCAAGTTAGATAGCAATAGTCTATCTCAAAATCGCCACACAAATATTCTTCTCAATAATTATCTCACCATTTAAGAAATACAATACAATGTCAAGTCACAAATACACCTTATTATCTCCAATACTTTTAAAATAATATTCAACACATAAAAATAAATTTCCTTTGTTAACACCTTATAATCTCAAATTTTCTCAAAATAATATTCAATACATAAAAATGAAGTTCCTTTGTTAATACCTTATAATATCCTATCTTCTCAAAATAATATTCAATACATAAAAATAAAGTACCTTTGTTAACACCTTATAATCTTCAATATTTTATTTTCTAAGCCTAAAATATTATTTCAATAACCCTTATGACTCCCTAAACATTTAACACATGCCTTTTTAATTATCACGTACTCTCGAAACTCTTTCCACATTCCAAACCTTTGGCAATAATTAAATTAAAAATGCATAGCTTAATGTTGACCCACATCACCAAAAATATTATGCATGTCTTTTACAACCAATGCCCAATGACTAGCAACCAAACTCGAACTCGTGACCTATGCCACCGTAATGCCTTAGCCCAAGGCTAAGTTGTCGCATGGGCTACACATCCACATGTGAACAAAACGTCCACACTCCCTTACTAATGTTGTTGCACGAATTTTGATGAAAATAAAGCACTTATCCTCCTTTTCCAAAACAAATCGTGAGGGATTTGAAACTACGACCTTCCCTTTGCAAATACCTTAGCCAGGCCTTTGACCACCATCCTACCCAATTCTATGATATTATCCTATCGTGTTACACGAATATCAATACAAGTTTACCTCCTTATTTTTAAACAACTCACAAGCATCTTCCATTCACATATGGAGTGCACGATTTATAACACACATGAGCATTCAAATATCTCTCTTGGTGTAAGACTTAGGAAATGAAAAACATTTCCTATTAATACTCTTCCTTTGCATTTGAAACACATTGGCCCTTTCGAATTTTGAATTCAAAAATAAAACTTTAAACTTGGTGCCTTTAATTATTTAGATTAAAATTTTAACCTTAGGTTAAAATATTTTAATTTAAATAAATTAAATTAAAACCTTTGCTAACCTTGCTCAATGGACTTTGTCAAGGATATATTTTTAATGATTCCTGGGACCCTGTTAATTTTTACCTCTTCCTTTTGCCCAAATATTATTATTTCTTTTAAAAATTGCTTCCCTTTCCTTGGGTCTTCATCCTTTTAGGCCTCTTTAGGAATATAATAGTTAAAATAAATATTATACTCTTTTCTTCTTTTAACTTCCTTGTTTTTGGAAAATTAACCCTTTGACATCAATGACGACAAAACTAGATATCAAACCTCTTGACATCAATGACAACAAAACTTGCTCAAATTTCCAACAGGATGGATGGGATTAATTCATATAAATATATTTATTTATTAAATATGTATAAATAAAATATATAAAATATTATTATTAAATTTATCAAGAAGCTATGGATGGACGACAAGTGGCTATATTTTGGTGTCTATAGATGCCCCTTTTTGTATCGTGTTGTGTGAAACACAATGCGGTGCAAAAATACAAAACACCTAGTTTGGATTGATGATGAAGCAACTTTTTTTTGAGATGTGAAAATGAACTTGGAGATAAAATAATTTGGATTGCATAGCTTACCCCCTCAATTGGTGAATGAGTTATGGATGAATCTCATGATCCAATGAATGGATGAGTGCAAATGATTATGTGAAATTTATGGTGGAATTGTGGATGATATGAATGATGTAAATGTGATGTCATTTTTGCCCCAATGGTGGAAGGAGATTTTTGCCAAGTGTTTATGCCATGATCATGTAATATATAGCCCATTGTGGGAAAATCAAAGTAAAATGTGGTTGTCCCAAGTTTGAGGCGATTCCATGTTGTTGAAGAAGGTGCCTTCCAATATCATTGATATGCAAGGTGATGAAAAGACAATAAAATAATGAGTCAAACTTGGAGGGCCTGCTAGTGACTATCAGATAATTTCCACAATTGGAACCAATCACCTTATCTATTGCCTATCTATGTCATGACTGTCAATGTAAAAATGAATGATGATTTATAATTTTTTCCATGTTTTAAGCCCCACGAACTAGGCCATCAATGACAACTTTTGCTCAAATTGGTCTTGGCATAGTCTTACTCTAAAGGTGAAGTACAAAAATTAATTTTGTGTTTGAATAATGAGATATTGGATGATGAAGGTGGTTAAGTGTCCTTATGGTAGTTTATTCATCTTACTGACTTGCATGGATACCAATCGTTGCAATCGCCAAGAATATAGAACAAACTACTAGATACAATGTTCACTTGAATTGTTGTTTGAACTTGGAAAATATGCAAATGTGATGATGGATGAATGGAAACAGTGTGAAAATGAAGATTTGATGATGAGAATGATGATTATGGCCATTTTGTGAAAATTTAGACCATTTTGAAGCATTTTGGAGATTGATAAGCGATTTGTACACCTTTTTGGGTGCAAACAAAAATTATGCATCCAAATTAATTTGAACCTTCACAAAATATGCTATTATGATGAAATTGATGCATGGATGCAATTTGAAATTATTTGGTGGAGGTAAGATACCTTTTTGGATCAGTCTGTTCTTCTTGTCATATTTGACTTCAAACACTGATTGGTGTTTGATACTCCCCAAATTTTGGGGTGCACTCAAATGTGTCAAAAAATACCCATGGGCATTTCTAGGCACTTGAAACAACTATAAATAGCCTACAATATGAAAATCAAGCTCATTGTTGCATTTATAGATTTTATAAGTTGTGTTTGATAGAATTAGGTTGAGTGGAGTGGATTAGTTGAGTGGTGTGAAAGCTATGGTGATGGAAGGTGCAGATGCGACAGCTAGAGCTAGAGTGCGGTGTACCAATGTAAGTCCTTCTTGAAGCTCTTTTGTTCTATGCAAAAAACAAATTGTTTTTTTTGTACATGTATTAACATTAATGCCTTTGTGTTGTGTTGTAGCTTAGTATATTGGAGGCTTGACACTGATTCAACACCTTTCTCATCCCTGGGATGAGAAAGGCGCTGAGGGACAAGGAGTTGAAGTGGCTGGAGGATGTGGGGTTAGAAGGGATAGCTAGGATAGATGTTGTTAGGGCTGATGAGGGGTGCCTCTCCACCTTGGTAGAGAGGTGGGATCCATATAGAGAGACTTTTTAACTCCATACTATAGAGGTTACCCTCACAATTGAGGATGTATACCTCATCCTCAAGCTACCAATGGAGGGGATTATGTCGAGGTTGGACACGATCAAGGGATTGAGATGAGAAGGATTTTAGGATATGGCTGGTAGAGTGTGGAGGTGACATGTGGAGGCATTTCATACTTTTCCATGTATACAAAAAATAAGTTGGATGCCTTACCCACTTTGGTAATATTCGTGTTGGCCAACATAATGGCCACGAATAGTACTGGTCGTCAGTTCTCTTAGAACCTCATAGGATTGGTGAATGATATGATCGCTATATCACAAGTGTATGCATGGGCACCTGCCTTATTGGTGCATATGTACTAGAGCTCTATGAGGTGATGAGTAGGAGGAGGAAGGGATTGGGATGTAGTTTGTTACTATAGTGCTAGTGATGGGAGCACTTTAGCGTGGCTTGATTGAAGGATCTACCAACGACATGTTGGGATAGGGAGTAACTCTATGCTAGAAGATGGGCAATGATGGAGGAGGTACACCTGAGTCATCCAATGTAGACAAGTCAATGGTATAGGAATTTATGGGTTGGATTGACATCAGTCCAAGTGATATAGAGGCCATGGTGGGGTACCATATGGATAGGTGATGTAAAGTAGTTGTAATGGGTTAGGAAGGCTAGGTGGGTGGCTAGGAGGTATGAGAGTGAGGTTGAGTACATCCAATTCTCACGGGTGCTCTAGCAGTTCGGCTTGAGATAGGGAGTTCTTGAGGGACCAATGCTCTATAGGAGGTATCAGGATTGAACAAGGTTACCTTGTGCTAAGGCATGGAGAGTGACCTGTGAGGATGATGAGGAGATATATCTTCTTGATGTGGACGATGCAAGGACTAGTACAGAGTATGATGTATGGTTTGCTGCATAGCAGCCATGGGTACCAAGTCTAGAAGTAGATGGTGGGGATGGAAAAGGGGATGATACTAAGATCGAGGAGATTAATGAGGCTTCTAAACGATAGAGGAACCTTCGATATAGCAGTAAAAGGAGGAAGGCTAACGGTGCGACAAGGCAAACTCCAAGTAGTGGAGGAGATAGTGGGGATGGGGATGATGTGGAGGAGAATCTGAATGGACCTCTAGGTCGAAGTGAGGAGGATTGGGTAAGGTTGGAGCAGTTGTGGTAGAGCAGGATTCTATGGTGGTGGCTCAGTATGAGACTATATCACGATTGTGGGTGGAGCTAGAGACACAACCAATAGTAGGTGTGTTGGAAATATTGAGTAGTTGAGTTGTCATTGATGTCAAAAGTTACATGAGGCGGTTATAATTGGATGATAAAGAGAGCATGGTATTCAAGACACATATAGCAAGGTTTATTACAAAGCAAGGCAAATATTCTTAAGGACTATAATATTTAAATATATTTTTAAAATTATAAAAAAGGTTTAAGAGGCTTGGAACAAAGAGGTTTAAAGGCATGAGATAAAAGGACTCTACAGAATGAAGAACCAGGTTTACATGGGCCACAAGTTTGTATTATTTTATCCAAAAGGTTTAAGATATTTTAATGGGCCTAAAAGGATTATGTTATAATATTATAACTCAACTTTATAAAGGATTTAGGCTCCAACATATAAGACTATGGTATAATATTTTTTAATATTATAAAGTTCCAAAGGTTTGAAGGGCCAACGTTTTTCGATTTCAAGGATGCATCGACGTTATTAAAGTTTTGAAGGTTCTTGGCTTATGCAATATAAATATTAGTCACTTCTCCTCCATTAAGTGTGTAAGCATTGATATTGAAATATACATGTGTGCTTATGCGAACGACAGAGAGATATCCAATGAACTTTGATTGATATATTGATGCGGACGATAGAGAGATATCCAGTGGATTTTTGACTGAAACACTTTGTGATAAATGATGCGAACGACAAGTGAGAAATCCAGTGATTGTTAAGAAGTGTGCGGTAGAGAGGAAAACGTAGGGCATTCCCTTCGATGTGCATAGAGGGCAGAGAGGAAAATGTAGGGCATTCCATTTGATGTGTGCAGAAGGTAGAGAGGAAAATGTAGGGCATTCCCTTCAATGTGCGTAGAGGGCAGAGATAAAGTTGTGAGCATTCCTTTTGGCTCTAACCATCATGGTAGCATAACTGGTCAAAGGTGCTTGGGTAAGCATTGCACTGGGGAGGTCATGGTTTCAATTCATGTCATGCATAAGGTACTTAAATTTTAAATTGCTTTGCATTGATTGAGGTGGTCGTGACAGTTTACAAGGTGCATTGAAATAATTTGATTTTATTTTTACCTTGGAGACCATAAGGTGTGAAAGTATTATTTTCTGCATTGAATTTAAAGTGGAATTTTTATGGTGTTTTGAGAGTTTAAAAGTTGTATTTGTTTAGTGTGAAAAAGGGTTAAGGTTGCATGTTTAAAGAGGGAGTTATAAGGTGTATTAGACTTGCTTGAAATTTGTGTTTTGTATAAAGTGTGAGAGAATTATTTTTGAAGAAGATATAAAGTATTTTATGATTATTTGAAAATTGCTTTTGCACATTGAGTGAAAGATTTATAAGGTTGGTTGTCACTTAAATAAAGGAGATATAAGGTGTATCTATGTTCATGGTTCTTTGTATTTTGGCACATATTAGAAAAGAGGGATTTGATGTTTTAGTCTTTATTACAAGCTCTATTTTGTAAGACTAAAAGGAAAGTTATAGAGTATTATTCTTGAGCATTCTTGTGCACATATTTTGAGAAAGGATCTTAGGGTGAATGTTTTGAAAAGAAGATTTGCTAACCCTATTTTGAAGTTGCAAAGAAAGGAAATTATTTTGAGATAGGTTTTTAAGGGCACATCTTCTTCAAGGCAGCTTTGTGAGGTATGGTGTTTTAACTCCTTCTCAAGGTATTTTGGTTTGGAAAGAATACTTGTGTTGTTATATGAGGTGGAGATAAAAGGATTGATTTCATGAGCATTGTTGGAAATATATGTGCTAGAGATTGAGAATAAATTTGTGCATCATTGTTAAATGGATTTGTGAAGCATTTAGGCATTGGTTTGAGTGACATTGAAAAGTGAATGTGCAAGTGTTAGAAATCAGATTTGTGAAGCAAGTGTGTGCATCAGTTTTTTATTGTGGAAAATTCATAAGAAGGTTAGTTATCAAAGTGCTAGACTAGAGCTACCATTAAAATGAAATAAATGTGAGACATGTGAATGTGAAGAACATATTGGGCATTTAATAGTACATATCATTCTCTATATGTTCAAGAGGTTAAACGAATTCTGGGTAGAATATGTCTAAACTACTTTAGTCAAGAAAAGCACTTTTGGGAATGATATATGAAATTGTTTGTATGCAAGAATTGGGAATGTTTGAGTAGTTTTTGTGAGTAGGATTGAAGTAGAGTTGAGCATGTGTTATGATATATTTGAGCATGTGTTATGAGAATATTTGAGCATGTGTTATGAGTAGATTTGAGCATGTGTTATGATCATATTTGAGCATGTGTTATGATCATATTTGAGCATGTGTTATGATTAGATTTGAGCATGTGTTATGATCAGATTTTGGTAAGCAGATTTGAGCAAGTCTTGTGAGAAGACTTGAAGGAGGTTTGAGGTAGATTTGAGCAAGTCTTGTGAGAAGACTTGAAATTTGAGCAAGTCTTTTGAGAAGACTAAAAGCAGGTTTGAGGTAGATTTGAGCAAGTCTTGTGAGAAGACTAAAGTTTGAGGTAGATTTGAGCAAGTCTTGTGAGAAGACTTAAAGCAGATTTTGGTAAGAATATTTGAGCAAGTCTTGTGTGTAGACTTGGAGCAGATCTGAGCAGAGTTAAGAATAAATTTTGGTAAGAATATTTGAGCAAGTCTTGTGTGAAGGCTTGAGGCAGATCTGAGCAGAGTTAAGAGTAGGTTTTGGTAAATATATTTGAGCAAGCTTTGTGTAAAGGCTTGAAGTAGAGTAGAGTAGAGGGGATAGAGTTCTCCTATGGATAGAGGTCCACGAACCATAGCAGAGGGGATTGAGGTCTCCTATGGATAGAGGTCCATAAATCAGAAAAAAGGGGATTGAGGTATCCTATGGATAGAGGTCCATGAACTTGAGCATAGGGGATTGGTGTCTCCTTTGGGTTGGTGCCCATAAACATTGTAATTGGGAATTGGTTCCCAAGATATTGGTTGAGAAAATTTATAAGAAATATTTTCTCCATGGACGTAGCCCACATTGGGTGAACCATATTAAATCTATGTCTCTCATGTGTGTGATGATTTGTGCATTGTCTCATTACTACTATTGATGATATTGGTTAATACTACTTTGGAAAGTTATTACAATTGATAACATTGGATAATACTAAATTGGAAAGAAAAGTAAAATTTTATCTTATACTGTTCACCCCCCTCTTAGTATAAGCTTGTGTTCTTCAATTGGTATCAGAGTGGGTTCCTTCAGGGAAGCCTAACAACTTGAAGGAAGATCTTACAGGAACACAGATGGCTCATTAGGAAGGATTTTCAACACATAGAGCTCCATTGTTTAATGGGACTAACTATGCTTTTTGGAGTGTCAGGATGAAGATATTTTTTATGGCACAGGGAATTGATACATGGCAATCAGTTGAGAATGGGTACACAACACCCGCAACTCCTCCAATGGATATAAGTGGTAAGAAAATTTATGAAAATAATGCCAAGGCAATGAATGCAATTTTAAGTGGTTTACAAGAAATAAAATTTGTGAAGGTTATGCACTATGAATCAACAAAAGAAATGTGGGACAAATTATAGAATACATATGAAGGAGATGACAAGGTTAAGAAGGCAAAACTTTAGACTCACAGGAGGAAGTTTGAGGAATTGAAAATGAAATATGAGGAAGATATTTCTAGGTATCTACTTCGTGTTGATGAAGTTGTTAACACCATTCATGGACTTGGAGAAAATATGGAGGATTCTACTATTGTCCAGAAAATTTTAAGATCACTACCCATGAGGTATGATGCAAAGGTTTCAACAATAGAAGAAATAAAGGATCTCACAACTTTGAGGATAGATGAACTACATGGGATTCTCATAGCTTATGAAATGAGAATAGAAAAGGATCAAACATCCAAAAGGGAGGCAACATTCAAAGCTTCAAAGAAAACAAAGGATAAAGAATCAGAATCAAGTGATGAATCAAGCAGTGATGAAGAGGCTAATTTTGTGAAAATAAATAAGAAGGGTTCAAGGAAACCAAAGAGTATGCAAAATGTGAAATGTTTTAGTTGTGGTAATATTGGTCACTATGCAACATATTGTCCACAAAATGGGTATAGTAGTAGTGAGGATAAACAGGATTACAAGAAGAAGAAAGAAAGAAAATTCAGGCATGAAAAGAAAGATAGGCATGGTCAAGGCAAGCATGAGAAGAAGATTTTTCAAAGGCACAAGAAAAGTTTCTATGTTGAAGAAGCAAGCAGTGCTTCAAGTGACAGTGATGAAAGTTCTTCAAATAGTGAAAAAGAAGAGATTCTATTTTTGGCAATAGAAGAGGAAAAGGATACTTCCATTGAAGACCGAGTAGAAGAGAAAGAAGTTACTCCTATAATTGAAGACCTAGAAAAAGAAGAGAATTCAGAAAAGAATAAAGGAACCACAGTTGATATGGAAGAGGAATTTACTACAACTCTTGAAGAATTAGAAAGAATGAAAAGGGAGAACTTAAGATTAAAGGCTCAAATTCAAGAGGAAGAGAAAACAAAAGCAAAGCTTCTACAAGATCTCACTAATTTAAGTGTTCAGGTTGAAGAGGCAAGAAGAGTTGAAGAAAGTATGGCTGAAAAATTAGAGGTAAAAGAGTTAGAGTGTGAAAAGCTAGAAGATGAAGTTATCTCTCTAAAGAAAGGACTTGGGAAATATCTTGATAAGTTAACTAGGTTTAAGGAAAGCTCTAAAACCTTGGATGGCATTCTCAAAATACAGAGATCTCCATTTATCAAGACAGGACTAGGTTATGAAGAGGGCCAAGAGATACAAAAAGGGGAGTCAAGTTCAAAAGAAAAAGAAGTTTCAAAGGAAGTAATTGAAGAAGAACCTAAGACCTATGATGGTGAGTTGAGAAGTGGAAGCATCAAAGAGGAAGAAAACAATGCACAAACAAGGAACATGGATCATCACAGAAAAGGCAAGGAAAGAACTATGAGACCACACTCTCCAAGACAAGACAAATACTTCTTTCAAGGACATTGTTACTCATGTAATCATTTTGGTCATAGAGCTATACATTGTAGGGTTCATAGCAGGAATGATTTTGGCTTCATCAAGAGAAACTTCAATTCATTTGCACCTCTCAAGAATTACAATATCAGATGTTACAATTGCAATAATTTTGGGCATAAAGCAAAGTGGTGTAGAACAGAATTTTCGAAACTTCCAAAGACAAGCAAGAAGAAGGATAGTCAAAATGTTCAAAGAGGTATGGCTTCAAAAGTTTGGAAAAATATTGGAAGAGAAGAAGAGCATTGTAAGTTGGGAGTAGCCTTACTCCCATCCCAAAATTAATCACCTCAAGAGAAGGTGGTGAGGGGGCTATGCTAAATGTTTAATTTTTAGCCCCAAAGAGCCCTTTGCCATTGATGTCAAAGGGGGAGAGATTTCAGTAAGGGGGAGAGATTTTAGTGAGGGGAGCAACTTCTTAGGGGGAGCAATTTTAGTATCCAGTTGCACTAAAAGAATATTTTTTGAAAGGGTTGCCATCAATGACAAAGGGGGAGATTGTTGGAAATATTGAGTAGTTGAGTTGTCATTGATGTCAAAAGTTACATGAGGCAGTTATAATTGGATGATAAAGAGAGCATGGTATTCAAGACACATATAGCAAGGTTTATTACAAAGTAAGGCAAATATTCTTAAGGACTATAATATTTAAATATATTATTTAAATATTATAAAATAAAAGGTTTAAGAGGTTTGGAACAAAGAGGTTTAAAGGCATGAGATAAAAGGACTCTACAGAATGAAGAACCAGGTTTACATGGGCCACAAGTTTGTATTATTTTATCCAAAAGGTTTAAGATATTTTAATGGGCCTAAAAGGATTATGTTATAATATTATAACTCAACTTTATAAAGGATTTAGGCTCCAACATATAAGACTATGGTATAATATTTTTTAATATTATAAAGTTCCAAAGGTTTGAAGGGCCAACATTTTTCGATTTCAAGGATGCACCAACGTTATTAAAGTTTCGAAGGTTCTTGGCTTATGCAATATAAATATTAGTCACTTCTCCTCCATTAAGTGTGTAAGCATTGATATTGAAATATACGTGTGTGCTTATGCGAATGGCAGAGAGATATCCAACAAACTTTGATTGATATATTGATGTGGATGGTAGAGAGATATCCAGTGGATTTTTGATTGAAACACTTTGTGATAAATGATGCGAATGGTAAGTGAGAAATCCAATGATTGTTAAGAAGTGTGTAGAGAGAAAATATAGAGCACTCCATCTCGATTTACACAGAGGGTAGAAGGAAAACATAGGGCACTCCATTTTGATGTATGCAGAGGGTAGAGAGGAAAATGTAGGGCATTCCCTTTGATGTGCACAAAAGGCAGAGAGGAAAATGTAGGACATTCCCTTCGATGTGTGTAGAGGGCAGAGATAAAGTTGTGAGCATTCCTTTTGGCTCTAACCACCATGGTAGCGCAGCTGGTCAAAGGTGCTTGGGTAAGCATTACATTAGGGAGGTCATGGTTTTGATTCATGTCATGCATAAGTTACTTAAATTTTAAATTGCTTTGCATTGATTGAGGTGGTCACGAAAGTTTACAAGGTGCATTGAAATAATTTGATTTTATTTTTACCTTGGAGACCATAAGGTGTGAAAGTATTATTTTCTACATTGAATTTAAAGTGGAAGTTTTATGGTGTTTTGAGAGTTTAAAATTTGTATTTGTTTAGTGTGAAAAAGGGTTAAGGTTGCATGTTTAAAGAGGGAGTTATAAGGTGTATTAGACTTGCTTGAAATTTATGTTTTGTATAAAGTGTGAGAGAATTATTTTTGAAGAAGATATAAAGTATTTTATGATTATTTGAAAATTGCTTTTGCACATTGAGTGAAATATTTATAAGGTTGGTTGTCACTTAAATAAAGGAGATATAAGGTGTATCTATGTTCATGGTTCTTTGTATTTTGGCACATATTAGAAAAGAGGGATTTGATGTTTTAGTCTTTATTACAAGCTCTATTTTGTAAGACTAAAAGGAAAGTTATAGAGTATTATTCTTGAGCATTCTTGTGCACATATTTTGAGAAAGGATCTTAGGGTGAATGTTTTGAAAAGAAGATTTGCTAACCCTATTTTGAAGTTGCAAAGAAAGGAAATTATTTTGAGACAGGTTTTTAAGGGCACATCTTCTTCAAGGCAGCTTTGTGAGGTATGGTGTTTTAACTCCTTCTCAAGGTATTTTGGTTTGGAAAGAATACTTGTGTTGTTATATGAGGTGGAGATAAAAGGATTGATTTCATGAGCATTGTTGGAAATATATGTGCTAGAGATTGAGAATAAATTTGTGCATCATTGTTAAATGGATTTGTGAAGCATTTAGGCATTGGTTTGAGTGACATTGAAAAGTGAATGTGCAAGTGTTAGAAATCATATTTGTGAAGCAAGTGTGTGCATCAATTTTTTATTGTGGAAAATTCATAAGAAGGTCAGTTATCAAAGTGCTAGACTAGAGCTACCATTAAAATGAAATAAATGTGAGACATGTGAATGTGAAGAACATATTGGGCATTTAATAGTACATATCATTCTCTATATGTTCAAGAGGTTAAACGAATTCTAGGTAGAATATGTCTAAACTACTTTAGTCAAGAAAAGCACTTTTGGGAATGATATATGAAATTGTTTGTATGCAAGAATTGGGAATGTTTGAGCAGTTTCTATGAGTAGGATTGAAGCAAAGTTGAGCATGTGTTATGATCATATTTGAGCATGTGTTATGAGAATATTTGAGCATGTGTTATGATCATATTTGAGCATGTGTTATGATCAAATTTTGGTAAGCATATTTGAGCAAGTCTTGTGAGAAGACTTGAAGCAGGTTTGAGGCAGATTTGAGCAAGTCTTATGAGAAGACTTGAAGTAGGTTTGAGGTAGATTTGAGCAAGTCTTGTGAGAAGACTAAAAGCAAGTTTGAGGTAAATTTGAGCAAGTCTTATGAGAAGATTTAAAGCAGGTTTTAGTAAGTAGATTTGAGCAAGTCTTGTGTGTAGACTTGGAGCAGATCTGAGCAGAGTTAAGAACATATTTTGGTAAGAAAATTTGAGCAAGTCTTGTGTGAAGGCTTGAGGTAGATCTAAGCAGAGTTAAGAGTAGGTTTTGGTAAATAGATTTGAGCAAGATTTGTGTAAAGGCTTGAAGCAGAGTAGAGTAGAGGGGATAGAGTTCTCCTATGGATAGAGGTCTATGAGAGAGGATTGAGTTCTCCTATGGATAGAGGTCCATAAATCAGAACAAAGGGGATTGAGGTCTCATATGGATAGAGGTCCACGAACTTGAGCATAGGGGATTGGTGTCTCCTTTGGGTTGGTGCCCATAAACATTGTAATTGGGAATTGGTTCCCAAGAGATTGGTTGAGAAAATTTATAAGAAATATTTTCTCCATGGATGTAGCCCACATTGGGTGAACCACGTTAAATCTGTGTCTCTCATGTGTGTGATGATTTGTGCATTGTCTCATTACTGCTATTGATGATATTGGTTAATACTGCTTTGGAAAGTTATTGCAATTGATAACATTGGATAATACTGAATTGGAAAGAAAAGTAAAATTTTATCTTATATTGTTCACCCCCCTCTCAGTATAAGCTTGTGTTCTTCAAGGTGGAGGCAAGAAGAGGATATCGAGGCTCCAGGTAGAGCTACTAGATAGGGAGCATCATCATGGACTTGACATAGTGTGCCTTTGATCTCAAAAGAGATATATCAAGTTGCTAGATGATAGGTTGATGGAGCACTATATTGGGTTTCTAGATCGACCTTCCTCATATGTATCTGAGTTTTCTAGGCCTAGTGAGTCTAGGCATAATTCTAGGTCTACGATTCCAAGTTACAAGGGTCCTCTTGGAGGTCTT
This sequence comes from Wollemia nobilis, assembly GCA_028583015.1. Taxonomy (NCBI): domain Eukaryota; kingdom Viridiplantae; phylum Streptophyta; class Pinopsida; order Araucariales; family Araucariaceae; genus Wollemia; species Wollemia nobilis. The sequence continues at coordinate 6,312,685 of JAQPPZ010013513.1, forward strand.
AGCTAGTGTGAAGATGCACTTTTTGTATATGAGACTTGGTGCTCCATTGTATGTAGCCTTTGGGCACTCATTGTATATGTGATATTTATATATATACATGGCTTTTACTTTTGTGTTATGATTTTATGTGAATGCTTTTTGTGGAATGCTTGTGTATATGGATGATTAATGCAAGTGATAATGCAAATGTATATGGATGATTAATGCATATGGAATGTGTGTGAATGTAAGTTTATATGGATGATTAATGCAAGTGTATGAATGTAAATGTTCTACTAATCATTCATAGTTTAGATTTTTCTTGGCCATGTTTTAGCATTATTGTTTAATTAGCGATACCAGATTAGTGGCATGTGGGGTGAAAAACTCATGAAATGACATGAATGTTGACATGGAAGAAGGTATGGATGTTGATATGGAAAACTAATAATTTTTGCAGATACTCGAACATACTAGTGGTATCTAACAAACTCACTAAACACTGCCTAATTTCTCTAGGACCAAATGTGTGTGCAAGTGAGTTCATTAACCGAATTATGAGCATGGTAATGACTCGAGGCAATCAAGAACCAATGTGTGTACAAGTGATTTCATTAATCCATATTTATTAAATTAGGTGAAATATGTTATGGATCAGACCAAGAAGCTAGCTTGTTTGTATGTGCTAGTCAAGCATCTATAGCTCTAATGAAGACTAGCTCCATAGTCCAAGGATTTGGGTATGACTACCTAACCATCTGATTGGAAATGTAGTACTATCCTTATAGCTTGAGGATATGTAGTTTGTGATAAAATAGAGCTATGGATAATCAAATTCTCAACCTAAGTGTGATGAAAATTGTACCCTATCCTTACTACTCTATCTCTTGTATTTGGAAGCAACTGTGATAGTGGTGAAAACTACTATTTTGTGGACTATGTTGCATGATGGGACAAGCAAGGAATACCCTTTTTACTTCAAGTTTCAAACCAAGTATGGTGTTATCCCTCTTTGACACAAGATTTTTCTTAATATGTGTGATTGTGTTTGGTTCAAGAATATTTTGGATTCAATTCCTAGAACTCAAGATTTTCTTAGTGAAAATGTGTCTTGGTCCTAAAGAAAACTCAGCATGTATTTGAAGGTTGCTTAAAACACTAGGAGTGGTTGAGTGATGAAAAACACTTAGGAACAATAGATATGTGACTTTACTAATAATAAATTGACTTTGTGTAATAATGTAATGAAATGAATTTGAAGGTGCCCCTTATTAAGGCAACATGACTTTATTTGACCAATTTATATCTGAACTGAATAATTGATCCCTAAAATAAAATGTGAAATGTGTGAATGTAGTGTATGAAATAGTGTTTGTGAAATGGAAGGAGTGTAATGCAAATATATGCAAATAAAATTTGTATAATGTAATTTATGCAATGCAACGTGTGAAATGAAATGTATGAAATGTAATGTTGTTTTTGTGTAATAGCCATGTATATATACATATATATAAATCACATTATGCATAGAATTCTCTTAAGTGTATAACATTAAGTGGTTTGAGATCTTCAACTCCCTCTAAACTAGCAATCCTATAAGTACCTTTACCCACTTTTTGAGTAACATTGTATGGACCTAACCAATTAGCCACAAATTTATCACAAAGGTGCGACAAAGCATTGGTATTTTGTTGATTCTCTTTAAAAACAAGATCTCCTACTTGGAATTCACGTAGATGAAAGTTGGTGTTGTAAGCACGCTTTAGGCGGTCTTGATATACACATAAATGCTCTAAAGAATTGACTCACCTCTCATCAAGAAGTGTGAGTTGGTCAAGACGTGCTTGTCTAGCAATATCATCATCTATGAATTCCTGCAATGAAATTCACAAGGAGAGGATCTCAAGCTCAAGAGATATGATTGATTCGGCTCCATATACCAATAAAAATGTCATTACCCCAGTATGTGTGTGGATTCTTGTTCGATAAGCCCATAATATCAATGGAATTTGTGTATGCCAATATCTATGATTTTCTTTAACAAGTTTCTTGAGAATAAATTAAGGTCTTATTGGTAGCCTCAACTTGTCCATTTGCTTGTGGGTAATAAGGAGTCCATAAATTATGTTGGATATTATATATCTCACAAAGTGCTCAAATATCCTTGCTATTGAAAGACTTACCATTGCCAGAGATGAGATTTGAGGGAATACCAAAACAATAAATGATATGATGAAGTATAAACTCCACAATCCTAAGTCCTCTAGTACTAGTTAGAGGAATTGCCTCAAACCTTTGTGAAGTATTATGTGACTCTGATGCTGAATGTATGTTATCCCAAGGAATAAGGCAATATTTTTCCAATTAAATCTAGTCCCCATTGTGAAAAGGGCTACAGGTTTTGAATAGGTTGTAATGTTTGGCGTATTTACAACAATCTCATTCCATTATGGGCCAATAATAACCCATGCATAGAATATGCTTTGCAATGTTCATTCCACTAAAATGACCACCACAAGTACCATCATGAGCTTTAGCTATGGCTATTTGTGCTATAGTAGACTCGAGACAACGAAGGAGGATTCCATCATAACCATGTTTATACAACACGTCCCCCAAGAGAGTAAAATGAGCTGCATTTTTCTTGAAATTGTGTTTAGAATTCTGTGACATATCTGATGGAAGTGATCCAAACTTGAGAAATATTGTTATTTGGTTTGACCAAGGCTCACATGACTCCAAATGGATAAAGTAAACATCCTTTTTATCCTTAAATTTAGCATGGACAATTGTAGATTTAGAAATCATTGTAATTATGAGGGGTTGTACCTCTCCTAAGGTATCCTTTGGAATCAATGATCCAAGAGAGGACATAACATCTGCAAATCTATTAGTTGAACGTGGCAAATTATCAATTTCATACCAATCAAACTTAGAGAGAAATTTCATTGCTACTTCATGGTAAAGCTTAATGGTAGGCTCTTTGTATTGGTATTCTCTATTTATCTATTTGAAAATAAGTTGTGAATCACCAAATCCTATTACGCTTAATACCCATTGCTATAGCTGCTTGAAGACCTAATATTAAGACTTCATAATATGCATTGTTGTTTGTGAATTTGAAGTCTAGTTTGAATTATAAGGGAATAGGCACCACCTAGGGTGTATGAAACACAACTCTAGCATCTTGACCTTTCTTGCACTTAGAACCATCAAAAAAATAGTTTCATATTGATGTCTTCCTCTGGAATTATGTCTTTTTCTTGTTTGGTGACAGTGAATATCGAATCATATGGGAGCTCAATAATCAAGGGATGATCACTAGGTAGTGGAGCTTCCACAAGCTGATCGATTATGACCTGATATTTAATGGATTTTTGACTTATAAACTCAAGATCAAATTGAGTGAGAAACATTATCCATTTAGCGGTGTGGATGTTATTGTAAGTGTGAGACATCATATAATGCAAAGGATTTTCTCTAGATATGACATATGTGGTGTGATAGAAATTTTTGAGTTTTTTAGTGGCAAAAATCACTGCTAAGAACAATATTTTTACGTAAGCGTATCTAGTTTCATATCTTACCAATATTTGACTAATGTAATAGACAAATTACTCTCGATTATTTTCATTCTTTTGTGCAAGCATTGTCCCTAATGCAAAGTTTATTGTTGAAACATACAAATGAAAGGGGACCCCAAACGAGGAAGAGCTAAGACTGGTGGAGAAGCTAGGTATTGCTTAATGTCATCAAAAGCTTTTTGAAATTCATCTATCCATGAAAATGGCACCCCATTTTGTACCAGGTGATTGAATGACCTGTATTTATCAAAAAGTTGCATAATGAAACGACAGATTGATTGAATATTTTCTTGTAAACTACGGAATTCCTTAAAATTTGTTGGGGGAGGCATCTCCATGATGGCCTTAACTTTTTTGGGTCCACCTCAATGCCTCTTTTGGAGACAACGAACCCTAGTAGTTTTATAGAGGTAACACCAAAGACATATTTCTTGGGGTTCAACCTTACATTATGCTCTACAAGTCGATCAAAGACTTTTTCTAATACACCAATGTGCTCTTGTCAAGTTTTGGATTTTTCCAAGAGATCATCCACATAATCTTTAGTGATCTTATGCATATAGTCATGGAAAATGTATGTCATGGCACGTTGATAAGTAGCACTTGATTTTTGAGGCCAAAGGGCATCATATTGTAACAAAAATTCTCCCAAGGTGTAGTAAATGTTGTTTTGTGTTGGTCATTAGGATTTATTTAAATTTGGTTGTATCCTAAAAAACCATCTATGAGATAAAGCATTTCATAGCCAACGCAAGTGTCGACAAGAGTATCGATGCTTGGAAGAGGAAATTCATCCTTAGGAAATGCTTTGTTAAGATCTCAAAATTCAATGCAAATGCATATCACCCCGTTAAGCTTACTAATAGGTACCATGTTTGAGAGCCATTCAGGATAGTCAATGGGTACAATGAAACCCACATCTAATAGTTTTTGAAGCTCTTCTTTGACAAAGAGGGCAATGGTAGGATGCATCCTTCTAATTGTTTGTTTGACCAACTTAGCATCAGAGTTTAAGGTGAGATTGTGGACAACCAAATTAGATTCAAGATTGCACGTCTTTCTAGAATTATACAAAAATTCCTTTCTTCCTCTTGAGGAGAGCAATTAATTGCTCTTGTTTGTCTTTGGATAAGATTTTTTCAAGTTTGAAAATTTGGGGATTTTCTGCTTCTAATATAAGGTTCACATCAATAGTATATTCAATGGACATGTGAGAACCTTCCTCAATTTGATGGGGAGTAGGTATTAGATGAATGTCGTATATGATGTCATAAAACCCCTCTGACTTATCTTCGTCTATATTTGCCCAAAAAACCTCAATATTTGAAGGTGAAGGTGAAGGTGAAGGTGGGGGCGATGGAGGAATGTAGTTGTCTAAAGCCCTTAATAATTCTTTGGATAGGAAAAACTTATAAAAGGAAGGTGGTGAGGAAATTTGGTCCATATCAATAAGGCTCACATCAATTGGAATTGGTTTTGCTAGATCGTATGGATTACAGAGTGGGGTAAATAAGTCAACAGGATTCATGTTGACATAAATGGAAAATAGATGGATAGTGAAGGTGAATGGAATGGATCCTTTTGGCTAGAACTGATGCTATAACTCTATTAAACCTGGAAAACAAAAACCAAAACATATAAATACAATGTACATGCAAAATGTTTTTTTTATTTTTATTTTTATTTTTATTTTTTGAATTTTTATTTTATTTTTTGAAAAAAAATTATAATTTATAATTTTATTTATGTACATATATTACAAAAAATATATCCTATGAGATGGATTAATGATATGGAGGTGGTGGTTCACTGGTTGGGTCAGCTCTCTCTTATGGAAGAAGCAAATGAAATATGGGCTAATGAATGGGGAACATTCTGAGGTAAAACTCATCCTATTCAGTGTGTGGAATGATGGGATCTAATTCTTCTTTAGATTCATCAAAAGCTATCAACATCAGGTCACATTATTTATAGATATCATATTTAGAGTCAATAGGGTGATAAATATCTTCTCCTAAATTTAAATTAAGACTTTGAAAGGCTTGTTTAAGAGAAGAAGTGGATGAAAGGGTATGATAACCTGAATGATCATGTGTTTATTGATATCAAACATCGATAATCTCATGCATTCCCTGCTCATGTCGTGCAAGGCCATGTTCTTGCCAATTAACAATGTGAAAACATCAGTATAGAAAACCTGACATATGTTGTATATTGGTCGATGTTGGTTATTTGGGTTCATTTGGGATAACTAAATTGGATGATGAATCAAGTCCCTCATACACAAAATTAATGCTATTAGGCATTGAACCCATTTTTTTATATCACTCCTATAGATAAGGGTGGGTCACGTGGGCAATTGTAGTAGTTAGCACTTTGAATGTTGAGCGGTGTGACTGTAATGTCTTGGACCACATATTCACTAATATCAATATTAGTGAGGTGTACCTCGACTTGGGATGATGTGGATGGATTGGATGTGGATGAAACTGACTCATGGTTGGATGATGGTATCTCACAATCCATCATTTTGACTTGTGAGATATTGGCTGATGTGGATGAAAATGTATTTGGCTAGGTGGATAATGATGATTTAGAAGAAGTTATTATGGAAGGTGATGATGTTGATGATGTGGATAATGTGGATTGAGTTTTACCATGTGTGCATGTAGTCAATGGTGACAAAGATGGGGGTATGGAAATGGATGCTTGATGTGAATTGGTGGTTGGAAGCTCCTGAGGAATGGGGTTTTAGATGATGATGTGGATGGGGTGGATGATGAAGTGGCTATTGATGTGAGGAATAGATGAGTATAAGGAAGCATGGACTCATAGGGATTTGAGATAAAATTGCAATACTTAAATGGTTCAACATTCAATGGTATGCAATGTACTTGTCCCTCATGTACGTATTTCAAGCATTGATGTAATATGGAGGGAACACATCTCATTTATATCATCCAAGGTCATCCAAGGAGTACATTATATGCCATGGACCCTTCTAAGATGTGGAAAATAGTATGCAATGTTTTTATCCCCACTTCGATGGGCAAAAAAATAGTGCCAACTATGTAGCATAGAGCATCGTTAAATGCTTTCAAGGTGAATGAAGATTTGGTGATGTGATCTGGCGGAAGCTTGATATTTTGAAGGGTGAACATGATGATGATATTTATGAAGGATCCAGTATCAAATAAAGCTATTTTGAAAGGCTTCCTATCAATTTTATCCATGATGTGTAATGGAGGATCCACTAATTTTGATGATATTGGTTTGATCTCAAAATCATTGAATGTGATGGAAGGCTCCACGCATGTTTGAATATTCCCTATAAATTTGTTAAAAGCATTAGCGTCTCGAGATTGAAGTTCAATAGATTTTAGAATATCCATTAATGCTTCATGATGTGGACGAGATTGTTGAATTATCTCATATATGGATAGTTTGGCTAAAGTTATTTTTAATCTTATGGTTAACCAATTGCTCAATGAGATGATTGGCCTAGATGGATGATTGGAAGGATGAATGGGTTGATATGGATGGGCCAAAATATGGGTTGGCTGGGAGATAATGGAAAAAATTGGATAGGAGATGATGATGTGGCAAGTTGAGACACACTTGCCTGTGGAGGTATGGGCGATTGAGTAGGATGTTGTTGAACATTTTGTTGATTGGAGTGTTGTTGTTGACCTCAGGTTACTACATGAATAGCACCCATAAAATATTAGTATTGTTGAACATAATTAACCTGATTAGGAAGATTCTTGGTATAGATCATCCTATTGTTGGTTGTGTTTCCTCATGATGAGGAAGTGGTGTTTGAAAAATCCTAAGATTTTGATTTTGTTGAGCTAGAGTATTGTCAATCTTGATAACTCCTAACTCAATAAGGTCTTGTACTATATATTTGAATTGATGGCAACTATTTATGTCATGCCCATTATATCTATGATTTGGATAAAATAAATGCTCCTATAGTGTTTACCACGTTTAGCGAGATCATCAGGTTTGACCTCAAGCAAGGGAAGTTGATTTGTGTCATATAAATTGCAAAAAAAATGGAAGCATAAGATTCAGCCAATGGGGTATATTGATAGGGTTATCAAACATATTATTGACATGGTCGGTTGTCCATAGCTGGAATTGTGCTTTGATTTGATTGAGTAGTTGATGGAATCACATGGTATTCAATTTATTGTGGTTTTTGTTGCATAGGTTTTTTTGAGCCATTATCGGTTGGATCATGACCACTTGATTTACTTGATTGGATGAATTGGCTGGATCGGCCTGATTGGATTTTGACTAGCCAGAAGAACTTCCTTTATGTTGGCCCTTGTTTTTCCATTCTTTCTTCTTAGGCTTAAGCACTTCTTGGATTTTTATCTCCTCAATTGTGCTAGCCTAGGTAAGAGATTCATCAAATTATTTATATTGTTGTAATTGCAATAAATAAGAGATGGGTTTTAAGCAACTCTTAGTGAATAATCGAGTCAGCTCCTCTGTTGGTAGAGCCAATGGTAATTTGGTGATAATAGCCCTCCAATGGCAACAAAATTCATAGACAGTCTCATCATAATATTTTTTTAAATCATAGATATCATATAATGAGACTTTATTTCTAATATTGAGGGAGAATATTTTGAGAAATTGGTCAACCAATTGCTCCAAAGTATAAATACTATGGTTGGGCAAATGGTTATACCATTCTACAACATCTCCCCCTAATTTTTTAGGGAAGGTTTTAAGCATTAGAGTGTCATTGCTTTGAATTCTAAAGCAAGAATGAAAAAATGAGCTCACTTGCTCTTTAGGGTTCTTCATCCCTTTAAAATTATCAAATTTTGGTATTGTAAAATCTATCGGATATGGCAATGATGGTACCAAATGATGAATTTTTTGATTGATTAGTTGACATAGGGTAGGCTTCTAGTTTATCATGCTAGGATTGTGTTGCATCAAACTATCAATCTATTGTTGCATACTTTGTATTCAAGGATCCTCCCTAGGAATGTAGAAACCCTGAATCACTTGATAATTTTGTGATGGCAAGGTGGAAAGATGTTGAAGTATAATTAGGTGATGATGATTTGGTAGAGTATATTAGTGTTGATGATAATGGGATTGATGAAGGAATGATTATGAATGGACATATGGAGATGATTTATGAGGGCTTTGGATAGGTTGGCCAATGGAAATAGAATGGGTATGGGTTGACGGTGGTGTTGGAATGGAAACCACAAAATATTGTGGTACCTAAGATGAATTTTGGATGACAAATATTGATTGAGTGGAAATAGGTCGAGGCTTAGGGTTGGTCACCTGAACTTGTTGTTGAACGTTTTGTCGCTTCTTAAGAAATTTGTTGAGATGTTCTCATGTCTCATGTATTTCCATATCAATGGTTGATCGAATGGATGTGTATGGGATTGATGATGTAGGTGGAAGGTAAGTTGCAATGGAATTTCAATTTTATGGGAGACACTAGATGGCATGGATACATGCACTTGTAAAGCAACATTAACATGTGCTTCATACAAGGGGTTACCATAGATTGAGGTGTATGAATATGGTATGGATGTGCTTTGGGCACATGATGGATATGGTATGGAAAAATGTTGGGAAGGTGCAGTAGATACCTTAAAATAGGGTTATTGTCTACCTAAGTAAGACTTGAAGGCTAGGAGAAGATAAGTTCTTGCTGTAAAGAAGGATAATGTCTAGGTGAGTTAGAAACTGACTCTAAGACATAGTGGATTTCAAAAGAGCTTCCACTCGTGCCATGTCTATATGGGTGATATGGTGTTCAATGGTTGGTGAAGATGATTCTATTTGGGGCATGGTCATATGAAATGATGTGGATGAAACAATGTGAGGGACCTATAGACAAATTTGAATGACTTTCCTATATCACACTAGGGGGATTGATCATGGAAGTGGTGGTGGAAGCTGATGATGAACACTCCATTACTGAAGTGGTTTGATTGATTGATATTTGATTTATTATTTTAGCTTGATTTAATGTTAATACCATAAACTAATGAACCAAATATAAAATATGCTGAAAAATAAAATACGGAATTAAAAACTCATAAAATCAAAATGGCAATCCAAATCCTATGTTTATGCAATAAAATGCATCCTACCTTTTGTTCTTTTTGGTATATTATTTTAATGTTTTTTTTGGTTTTGTGTGTTTTGATGAACTAATCTGAATTAAAAATGGGTAAAAACTATGGATTGAATGGGTAATGAGATTCTTACTAGTGATGAAGTCCATCAAGTTTGCTCAGGGGTGTCCTAAAGTGCCTAGGGGTAGATATTGGTGGATGGAGATGAAAACCACCATCACAAAATCTCAAGAAATGGTTGGTGATGAAATCCAACACATTACCATTTAAAGTGATGTGTGTGATTCCTTTTTATATTTCAATTTTTTATAGTGTACACATAGTGTCGATAATAACTGATTTCATGAGTCTAAATTAGAAGCCAACAACAAAAATATTAATTTCTCCAAAATAAGTAGAGTACACGGCTTAAGACCACTCTCTAAACAGAGGAGGGTTTGTCTACTCTTTCACATTGAATCACCAAATGCGAGGGTACTTTAAATATACTAATGATGTTCCTACTTAGACCAACAAAAGGAGAAATTCCTAACCCTAAAAATGTAGACTATTGTATGCAATTAACCATTCATATGCAGACAAAAAGTGCAACACACCAAAAAATCATGAAATATTTAAATAGAAATGTGTAATATGTAAATGTAGATGCATGAAAATACTATTATGATGCCTAAATGCACATTAAAATAATTATTTTAACAAATATATTATGGTATTCATTTTAATTTGATATCTACAAAAAAGTAAAAATTCAATAAAACATAAAAACTAGGGTTTACAACAGACTTATAGGTAAGCCTGTGTATTCACTTGATCTCTCTGTAAAATACCTCCTAGCACTTATAAAATACCCTTGGGAACTTTTGTAATACTGTAGGGCATTCCCCAAGAACCACCGGGCATCTGCACACCTTATGCAACTTCTACATTTTCCAAAAACCTTTTATTCTACAAAATTTGTGTCATCCATCCTTATGAAAACCTGCAATATGAGACAAAAAGCAATGAGTCAGTTAACAAGATAAATCAAAATAAGAAACCCTTAGAGATCCCACCATGATCACCATTTGAAGATGCAAAAACAAAACACCAAAATGCAATAGATAAATAAAATCAATACACAATATGTTGCACAAAAGAGAGAATATTTTATTGATATAAAAGGGGAGCCTCAAATCTCCAATGTTACAACATGAATTGGTATTGCTACAAAATAATACAAATCTAGGGTTCTTCGAAATCCTAGGTCAATAAATGGTGTTGGTGTCTTCAGTATCATATTTTATCCCAACATAAATGAGTGGGATTTCTGATATCCTATGCAGGACCACTCCAGCTTAAGCAACTGCCAAATGAATGTCTTTCTTAGACTTGCACACAAAAAATAACAACAAGAGTTAGTAACACCTATGAGGGCTCCACTACGTGAGACCCTTAAAAATGAAAGCAATAAAACCCTAGTTGTAAAATGAAAAATACTGTAAAAATATCTAAGAATTCTAAAATAAAGCAAATGAAATTTTACCTTATTTTGTACTGACTTGTCGCTTATGTCTTCATTATTTTTGGCTCACATACAATGACAGAGTTTCACTAATATCTTTGTTACTCCAATTAATATAAATATTTTTGGAGATATTTTAGAGTTTTCCAGGAACCTACCCTCAGAATTTTTGCTCAATTAGAATCCATATGAGTGAGATATGGCTGAAATAGTCTGGGTAATTTGTGCAGTCCTGTGCAAACTTGGGCAATGTCCAATTGCTCAAAAAAGTGCTTAAACCTTTTGAGAATTCTTTGTGAATGTTTGTTCACAAAATTCAAATTCAGAAGATCAGGGACTCGGGATGAAGCTTCAAAAATCTTAGGGGTTGAGTCATCAAAATGACTCCTCTTTATAATCTCTCCTAGGGCACGTTTAGGGTTTCAAAGACACAATTTGTGTAGTCAAGATTAAAACATGATAGAGGGTGAAGATTAAATATGGGCATGTGACATGGATTAATGTGGATGAATGGCTGGGATTATATCATGATGGATTGTTGGGATTAATTCATATATATATATATATATATATATATATATATATATATATATATATATATATATACATACATATATATATATATATATATATTTTATAGAATATTATTATTTAAATATATATAAAAAATTTCAAATATCGGGCCTCGTCGGACTGAACGCTTGTCCCTTTCCTGGTGCTTTCAGTGGCGTAAAAGTTTTAAAATGATTATGGCATGGTGGTTATAGGGGCGGATTGAGTGAAGATCCGTGTGGCGACTTCTGGGGTGGACAACATAGAATACTGTGGCGGCCATAAAGCTCGACAACCTGCCCGAATTCGTGGCGGCTACCGATTCCACCATGTAAATTATATATATATATATATATATATATATATATATATATATATATATATATATATATATATATATATATAATGGGTAAATGTGATTGGAAGCTATGGATGGACAACAAGTGGCTATATTTTGGTGTCTAAATTTCCAACAATGGTTTTCTACCACAGTTTTTGTTTAGCCAATTGTTTTATAAAGGCTTCTCAACCTATAAATTTAGGATCGATCAATGGAATGTTCAAGCAAGTTTTTATCTATCTTGTCTCTTGTGTTGTCCTTTGGTAATCCATATCAAATTTCCTTCCATTCTACCTAATGAAGCTCACTTTGCACTCACTCTCTATATTCTATTTTCTTAAATTCTTTGTGTTTGTTCATTTATTCCAAAATATTTAAGATAATGATAAGAGCATTAAAACCAAAAAACAAAGATATTTGTCTTTTCTTTATCTTATATATATATATATATATAGTATATAAATTTTTTTAATTTAATTTTTTTCAAAGCTAATATTCTCAATTCATTTTGTGATTGAATATTATAAAACATTTAAATATTATTTTTGCTAGTTATGTGGGGCTAAAATGAATTCCATCCATATTAATATTATATAATAATAATGTTTTATCCTTGGGCATTTCTTCTTAATTTAATAGTGACCTAAACATCAAGTCATTTATACATCATAACTAGCTCTCTATCATGCTAAGTTCTATCCTTAGACACCTTCCCAATTTATCAAATAGTATATGTAGATACCAAATTCTAAGCATTTATGCTTTACCACAAGGCCTTGCCCATTTCACCCACATTACACATCACAATACTACATAATAAAATTATATACCTAAGTCTAAACTCAGGTGTATAAATCCTACACGTTATCCTATTTCCCAGATTTTAATGAATCTAAAAAATCTGCCTAGGATACCCTGCCTAATCACTAGACATGTGTCCTAGCCACCACTACCCCTCCCTTTGCCACATCTCACACACTCATGTCACCCTTGTCCCTTCACATGGGACATCCCTTACACCTCACTCCACTTGCACTCACCCATTAGCTACATCACCCCAGTTAAGTGAGATATCATAGGTGACTCACTATAATTGCCCCTTCCATTTGGCAACCCTAAATTGCCACTTGGAAATACTGGCTTGCCACCTCCATTTCCCTCTAAAACCTAAAATTGCCTAAAAAGCAACACTACCCCATCAACCAAAGGGGGCTGAGAGAGTCCACCGCTACGCTGCCAAAATCATTGCAAGAAATTACCAATGTTCATGAAGTTTGTACCATCAAGGTCTCAGATCAAAGTTTTAGGGATTTTGCCAAACCTACACAACTATGCATCCATAATTACATAGTCCCAACCATTGTCACGTGGTTACATAGTCACAACTATGGGCTCGAGTTTGTGTAGAAACTACCAAACTTGTTTTGGCCATCTCACTCATTCGGACTCAGATTGAGCTAAACTTTTGAGGGTATGTTCTTGACATCCCCTAGAACATCTCCATCAATTTCATGCCAATTGGAGCAACAAAGACCCAACTTCCCACCCACAGTTGGCTAGTCTCACCCGCATGCTCGCGGTTACTCAAGAAAGCATTTTCAACTTTTCCAGACACAGATCAGATAGGTAAGAACACAACAAGGTATCTTATTTCATTATTTCTATCTTCTACATTGTTTTACATATTCTAAAAGCATTTAATTTTGGGGTTTGAGAGCTTTCCATTTAAGTTAAAAGAGGATTCACACTGTGGAAGCCCTTCATATGTTGTTAACCCTCTTTTGGTAGGACATGTGTGTAGGAGACAGTTATTTAAGAAGTTGCTAAAGCTGGAGTGGTCCATCATAGGATATGCAAGCCCACTCACCACTTGATTGTAGCAAATAAGATTGAAGACATTAACATCATTTGTACTTAGAAAAAAATGGGCATTTCCCCCTTTCTCTGTCCATTGTAATATGAGAGCAAGCATAGTGTAATCATACCCTTGCATATTCGAGGAAAACATATTGTAAACGAAGGCCAAGCCTCCATTGAAGTTAAATACAAAGATCATTCTCATTGCACATTGTTTGTTCTTTTATTTTATTAGTTGGTGTTGTCTTATTTTCTTATAGTATCCTTTAAATCACTATTTGAATTTCCTTAGAAAAGTTGATTTATTGATGCTTGCTTTAACTAGAGTGTATTAATCTCCCTATATAGAGATTTGGATCAATTACAGTGCATTACCATCATTGAATTCTTGTGCTAAGCACATACCTGGATCAATCTAAAGTGCCTCCTTTGAGAGTTCATCTACTTTCCTATTTATTTCTTTAAAAATATGGAAGAAAAGTTGATATGGGTCACTAAAGGACCACATATGATACAATATAGATACAAACTTTCCCAAGCATTCTATTGATCGATCTTGAATTTATAGGTTGAGGAGCCTTTACAAAACAACTAGCTAAACAAAAACCATGGTAGATTACTATATATTTCTGACTCTCATTATTTTAAATTCAAGGTTGGTTTAGGAGAAAGTTCTAATAATTATGTTGTAATTATGACCCTCAAATTGTTGGTTTAGTTGGCATAATAAAAAATAATACATAGAATTCAAATTTAGGTAGACTCATGATTCTATAACCCATCTTCTCTCAAATTAAAAAAGCTTTTACTTTTTCACGTATAACAATGTTATAATTAAATTTAAAAAATTATATTGTAATCTTATAATAATACTCTAACAAAATACTGAGTAAAATCTATCAATATTTAAATCTAAATATCTATTTTAAAAATATGTTTCTAATAGGGGCGTGGGATTAGCACGCGTTCATTGTTTGTGATTATTTTGTGCATGTTTGTTGTAACCACAAGTTTGAAATAGACTTTCCTGAGCTTGTGATAGGGGATGGTCATGCACTATATATATATGCACGGTGCTAGGAGAATATCTTGTGCAAAACATGACTTTCACGTTAATCATTGAGTCTGCACAAGACATGGGACGGCCAAGAGTCCCAAATCTGTCAGTAGGGACGGTGGTGCCCTTAGGGATTTTGCCTAACCAGATTAATTTCATATGCATTGGTCTAGATTATGCCCACACTACTCCTGACTTAGTACAAGGTTTTGAAAGGTTCTAGGTCACTTTTGGCACCTTTTAGACACACTGTTGTTATTCGTTCCACCTTGAGACGAATACAAAACCTATTTGTCCCACCCTGGGATGAATAGCAGTTTTCATCGACATCCGGTATCACTTCATCAAAGAGCTAGTGAAGTTGGGCGAAGTCCAACTACTGTTTTACATATCCAAGGAGCAGGTAGCTGGCATTTTCACAAAGCCTTTGAAGGAGGAAGACTTGAGCAGATTGCATGAGCAGTTGGGCGTCAAAGCGCTTGTGAAATCAGGTTTAAAGGAGGGTGTTAAAAAATTAATTAAACCTGATTTTTTACCCAAAGCCGAAGGTTGCTCCAAAGGCGAGCAATTCTGGGAATCGCTCGCCCACTGCAGCGATCCCGAATCGCTCAGGAAAGGAGTGATTCCGGGAATCACTTGCTCTCTCCAACGATCCCGAGAATCGCTCAAGAAAGGAGCGATTCTGAGTGTGTGAGGGGGTGGGTGTGTGGGGGATTTGTGTTAATCTCCCTATGGATAAGTATAGCTCTTAACTTTAAGAGGGGTAATGGTTGGGAGAAGACTGCTCAGCCTATACATCGGTCATAAATGTTTTTCATAATAACCGCATTAAAAAAAATGTTTCTAATAATTCATCATGTTTAATATGTTAAAATTAAATATTATTATTTATTTATGTTTGATATTTATTTTTTAATTGGATTTATAAAGTTGAAATAAAGCCAAGAGACGTTGCATTGCAATAACTACTAAGTAATCGCATAATCTCTAAATATCTATTTTAAAAATCTGTTTCTAATAGTTTATTGTGTTTGATATATTAAATTTAAATATTATTATTTATTTATGATTGATATTTATTGTTTAATTAGATTTATAAAGTTGAAATAAATTAAATCTTTAAATATTTATTTTAAAAATCTATTATATAATATATTAAATTTAAATGATATTATTATTTATTTATGTTTAATGTTTTTTTAATTGAATTTATAAAGTTGAAACAATCTCTAAACATGTGGGAGAGGTGTCCAATTAGGGAAGGTATTATCCCAAAAAGTGTATATTGAAATTTAAATGGAGTTATAATGTTTTTAGGTTGGTTTTTTATTTCGAGATCTCATTTTAAATTTGAAATTTAAATAGAGGTATAATGTTTTTACAGTTTGATGTTTAGACGATTTAAATTAAATTCAAATTAAGAGGAAGAAGACATTTTATTGATCCAATTGTGTCACTAGTTACTTAACAAAATAGGTATAAAATTGTGACAAATTATTATTATTATTTTTAGATACATAAAAAAGTTGATTATATCCACAATATTTTTAGTATTTGTCAAGTGCATGGTTCAAACCACATGACTGCTCCCAACAAGTTCGTTATAACATGGCTACTTCGTTATAGTTGATCCTACCTAAAGGAGACCACCCTTGATCTTACGTGAAGAACCATCACTTAGAATTCATTTCACACCCCGAGTAATATGTTTAGCACCGCCTAAAAAAATTAGTATAATCATCTTTGGTCTTGTTGGCACTCAAAAGATTATGCATGAAACTAGGTCTATTCTTGGTAAGTGTCTGGCCAAACAAACAATTATCCGTACTCAAAAAAATTTGCATAAACCTAAATTTCTTCTTAATAAATACCTAACCAAACAAACAATTACCAATCCAATTGGTGAATGTGTCGATGATTTGATATTCACATTAACGGAGAGTGGAGAGTACTCTACAGTGCAGGTGTCATGCATCCTAGCAATAGGACAAATCACGTATTTTTTTAAAATATACATAGGACAAATCAAGTTATTTTTTAAAATGTACACCGTAACGAATAAGTTTAAAAAACAACCGATCAATCACAAAATTCGTAAAAACCAAGGAAGCCACAAAATTCGTAAAAACCAAGGAAACAATGGCTGGGTGCTCGAACTCACACCCGTAGCCGCATCGGGTGTGCGGTTGCTGGAACGGTGTGGTTGGGTCTAACTTTAGCCGTATCTTATTTGACAGAGTTCGGCTGTCAGATACGATTCGGCTCAACTGAACCCTACGGTCAGTT
This sequence comes from Wollemia nobilis, assembly GCA_028583015.1. NCBI lineage: Eukaryota > Viridiplantae > Streptophyta > Pinopsida > Araucariales > Araucariaceae > Wollemia > Wollemia nobilis. Next base: position 6,329,972 of record JAQPPZ010013513.1, read on the forward strand.
AGGATTCGGCCAACCGAACCCTATCATATTTGAACATTGAAATGAATTAAAAAAAAAAAAATTGTTTTTTAGTTATTAGGTGGGTTCCAAAAAAATGATTTTTTTTTAAAAATTAATATTTAAAATTTTAAAGTTTTTTACTTTTTAATTAAATGAATTTTATATTTTAAAGTTTTTACTATTTAATGTTTAGGTAGGCCCAGCCATGAGCCCATCCAGTCCATAGAAAATAAAAAATAAAACCTATAATTAAAAGTCTAAAAAATAAAAACTAAAATTAAAAGTCTAAAAGTTAAAAACTTAAAGTTAAAACATTTTAATTTTTTTTATTTTTAAAAGTTTATAGTTTAAACTTTATACGTTAAACTTTTTAGTTTTTTATAATAAAATTATAAATATTAAATTATAATGTATAAAGTGCTTCTCCTATATAATCCATTTTATTAGGATTGTTATTTTTGTGCATGCACTACTATATATTATACCTGCACTATTTGAGAGATTGCATCCTATTATGCACTACTATATATTATACCTGCACTATTTGAGAGATTGCATCCTATTGAATATCATATATGCTTCTATGTGTATGATTTATTTATTTATTTTGTATTGTGTATGATTTAAAATTTATTTTATTATTCTAAATAAAAAATACATTAATATATAATATATATATTTATTAATATTAAAAATTACCTGCATCCGACCTGCCCAGCCCGAACGAATAGGCAGGGGCCGCAACCGCATCCGCGATTCCCCCAAACAGTGCACCCTGGTACCTGGTACCTTGTAACCTTGGTAAAAACCTTTCTTCCTGAGGTTTTCGTCGTCAGACACAGGATATCGACAGGATTTTACATCTCGTCAGACCTAGTAAACAGGATATCGACAGGATTTTACATCGATAACAATAAAAGTATTGATACTAGTTAGTTAACTTCTAGAATTCGCTCTAAACACGGCCTCCATCTTCCGCTCGCAGCACAATCTTCTCGTTCACCCTGAATCCGCCGCTTCACCAGAAGCTCTGCCACCAATTTATCTCTCGCACCCTTTTCTGAAAGCAGAGCTTTCAACTCCTGTTTTGACAGGACCATTTTCACCCTAAAACCATCCTTTTCCTCTACCTCTATGCTTTCCTTATTGCAGGTTTTGGACTGAGATTCAGAACCTAAATGATTATCACTGAAGGAAGGCATAAGCCCATAAATCTGACCGCCCTCCAATTTTTGGTAGAGGAGAAGAGCATGGTGAACATCAGAGGAATGAACAAGCAAACAATCGTGGTTATTACCCTCCATGAGCACGTCTCTGGCAAGAAGAGGGGGCGCGTATTCCAACAGCTTTCCGTCCATCTTCACAACTTTTACCAACTTTTGACAAGGCTCTGCGAAAACGCGGGTCTGTAAGCAGTTTCCCATTGCTTGATCTATGCAGCACAGATCAAACCTACAAGCCTGGGAAATCTGAGAGCTTGGCTTTCTCTATGGCAGTAGGGAGGAGGAAGAGAAGAGCGTTTATGATACTGTGGGGATGTGGGGATATAAAGGGAAGCGTCGGTCAGGGTGTCCTCTTCGTGGAAGGAGTCACCCCTGGCATCTTTTACGAGGCCCACTACTTCACACTATAATATTATTTTTTAAGAAACTTTTTGCAAATTTTTATCCAAGGTTTGAAAGGTTTAACACTATATTTAAATACAGATATACATTTAAATATATTTAAATGTATATCGGTATTTAATTACTTTTTCAGGGCAGTATTACATATAGAGAAGGAATAGTTTAGTAAAGGGTAAGGATTAGTGGTGGATTGGTAAGTGTTTGTTTGGTCATGCAATTATTTACAAGATACTCAGGTTTAAACCTTGGGGACATCTCGTTTGCAAAGGTAGTAGTTTGATTTAAATCCTCTCATTGAGTATGTCGTATTAAAAATTGGTGATATTTTGACACTTGAACCTTACACTTATCAATTACTAAAAACCAAGGTTATCAGGTGAGGCAAGAATCGTGGATGCAGTTGCAGGTGCGGTCCCTCCCTGCCAAAAATAAAGTTCGTCGGATGCAAGTGCAGCTAATTATATATATATATATATATATATATATATATATAATCCAAAATAATAAAATAAATTATAAATCATACACATTACAAAATAAATAAATAAATAAATCATACACATTGGCATCATAAAAGCATATATGATATTCAACAGGATGTCAAAGTCATAAAAAGATAACAATATATAGGCCCTCCTCAAATAGTACATGTATAATATATAGTAGTGCATGTACAAAAATAACAACCCTAATAGAATGGTTTATATAGGAGAAGTGGACTCCAATTCACTTTACACTGAATTGGAGTCCACTTTATACATTATAATTTAATATTTATAATTTTATTATAAAAAACTAAAAAGTTTTAAAAAAAATTAAAATGTTTTAACTTTAAGTTTTTAACTTTTAGACTTTTAATTTTAGGTTTTATTTTATTTTACATATGTATGGACTGTGTGGGCCCATGGCTGGGTCCACCTAAACACTAAATAGTAAAAATATTTAAAATATAAAATTCATTTAATTAAAAAGTAAAAAACTTTAAAATTTTAAATATTAAATTTTTTAAAATTTATTTTTTTTCAATTTTTTTTAAAGCGAGGGCCCACCTAATAACTAAAAAAAAAATTATTCATTTCAATGCCTAAATATGGTAGGTTTCGGCTGGTCGAACCGTAACTGGCCGTAGGGTTCAGCTGAGCCGAACCTTATCTGACAGAGTTTGGCTAATAGGGTGTGGTTAGGGTTCGACCCAGCTGCACTTGTTCCCGCAACTATGCACCCGATGCGGGTACGGGATGCGGATACAGGTGCGGGTTTGTGCACCCAGACAACCGGGTGCGCGAACCCTATTTCCTTGCTAAAAACATAATAAAAAATAATAATTTAATTAAAAATTTCTAAATCTAGATCATTTTATAAGCTAAATGTGTTGGGGAAATAATAAATCACTACAAAATTCATTAGATGGAGGAAACTATAAAAGTCATTAGATGGAAGAAATCACACCTTGTAAAAAACAAAGTCTAAAAAACATTACTACACGTTACCATCAGTAATCATTACACAATCCCGAGACATAATCATTAAACAAAGATCAAGGGGCGGGATGGAAGTTATCTGCCTCGCTGACATACTACTAGCATTCATCCGAAGATACTATGATATTCCATCCTTCTTCTGTATTATTGCCAACTAGAGTCTGTTGAGGAGCGGCTAATGCATCGGTATGACGAATAGCATCCAAAGTAGACAATTGGCTCAGAAGTGATGGGACGAACATCCCACCTGGAGTTCTAGCCGGAGGAAGGACCAACTCCATCATTTAGGCATCTGCAACATTAAGAGGGTTGGTACCAGTGTTTATCCATCAAAGAATGGGTGAAGTGTCGGGAACCTCAACGAGGTCGAGAACGGGACCTAGAGGAGCTTCTCGGGGAATTGGGAGGGACACGACTAACCGTGCATGGGGCATTACCCCAATGATCCATCAGAGCATGAAGGTGTTGTAGCTCAATGTTCACCTTATCCACTTGTATAGAAATATGCATCCAACAGTCATAAAAAATAACATACTTTTTAATGAAAGAAAACATTATAGTGGGGTCAGGCTATGTAAAAATTACCGTACTTCTAGTTTTCCATAAATAGAAGAGATTACTGATACGGAAAACATTCCACATTGGTTCAATATTGTCAAAAAAATCAATGGGGTCCCCCAAAAGAGCATGAGGCCATAAGAAGGGACTCCGCATGAAAGGTTGAAATAATTTTAGGAGTTATTTCTAAGCAAGAGAAGCCCGTTGACATTGCCAAAAAACATGCAACACATCCTCAGGTTCACCATAAAAAGGATAGGTAGGGTTCTAAACACCTAGCTACTTAAGTTTATTTCCTAGAGGAAGTCCTTGGTGAATACGACTCAAAAAAAAAATTGTTTAGGCTCAATATATGAAGCCCAAACTTAGGCAAAACGTAAACTCTATCTTGAGGGTGAGGGGACAAAACCTCATTTAACATTCAGCCTATGTGACATGGGGACCTAAGGAGTAAGCCAATTATACCCAATCTAGGCTTTGTACTGAATTAGAGGGACCTTATTAGGCCAGCACCAATCGGACCACCAAGGCTTTTGGAACCTCTTATGTAACTTGCTCCAAAGGGAGAAAGGAATATTATCTATGATAGCATCATAGGTCTATTTATCCTCATTTATGAGACTGTAAGTATGCTTGAAAATATCCTAGGGTATTCAAATCCTAGTTTGACACGAGAAAAAATCCTTCAGAGATGTAATTCCTTTCCAATAAAAATGTTGAGCTCTGACCAATTAAACGTGAGCCAATGACATACCTTGCCATGAAATAGTAGGAGACCACCAGACATTCATGTCCTGAAGAGAGGCCCTTGAATTCTGATCCTTTCCTTTCCAACATAGCCAGGGTTTAAGCACCTCCCAAGCTTTCCAAATACTCTTCATAACAAAGGAACCCTAAATTTTAAAGGAACAGGGGCATTAAGAATAGTCTGAAGGCTCAACCCCTTCCAATTTCTTTTTCCAAGGGTAAGTTGTAAGACAAACAATGTCAAATGAGAATTTTCCAGTGCTCATTACCTATGAGGGATCGAGGAATCCATTTAGCACATAAAGCAAAACCGTCTTTGAAAATAAAAAAGGCCCATACCTCCACAAGATGTGGGTAGGCAACACACCTCTTATGCCACCTAATGAAAGCCTCTTTTTATAACATATTTTACCCACAGGAAGTCTCGTAAGAGCTTATCTAGTTTCTTATAACAAGCCTTGGAGGGCACCCAACAGGAAGAATAATAAACATGAGTGGTAGCCAAACCTTAGAGAAAATTTAAAACTTTCTAGACAAAGAAAGATTTTTTGATGACCAGTAGGCTAACTTCTTCTCAACCTTTTGAGTAACATGTTGCCAAAGTTGTGTAGAAGAGCCAAGAAAAGCAAAAGGGAACCCTAGAAATTTAAATACTTCACCTGGTTGGATCCATCCCCATTGATACTGGTCGAGCCAATAAGGTATTGGATCAGGGGAAGATATATAGTAGGAGGTTTTCCTCCACTAAATGCTATAACCAAAGGCCTTACAAAATACTTTCAAACAGTAAATGCTTGAGGATAGGGACTGCTCATATTCTTGAATAATACAAAAGGAATCATCAGCAAAGTGACCATTAACCAAATGAAGGCTAGAATTGGGGAGTGATATGTCTCTAAGAATCTTTTGAGAAATATTATGTGCCAAAAGATAGCCAAAAGCTTAAACAGTATGAATATAAAGTGAGGGGGCGAGATGACAACCTTGCCGAATAGATCGACCTAGTTGAATGGATTCTGATTGACAATTGTTCAAGTTAAGAGTAGCAAATACATCTTGAAAAAGCATGCAAATTGTGCTGATGAAAAACTAACCAAAGCACAATGCTTGAAGCATAGAGGTGATGAAATACCATTCCATTTTGTCATATACTTTTTAAAAATAAATTTTAATAAATAGAGCATTTTGTCTTGAGGAGTGGGCCCATTCCATACCTTTCCAAACTGCAAGCACATTATCTAAAATATATCTTCCTTGAAAAAACCTAGTTTTTTCAAGTCTAACTATTAGAGGCAGAAGAGATCGAAGATTACAAGCAACAACATTAGCAATAATCTTGTAGCTCACATTCAAAAGGGTGATATGCCTCCAACTGGTAAACAGTTCAAGATCGCCAGATTTAGGAATGAACTTAAATTCTCTTTATTGATGATGGCTCTTAGAGTTCCACATTGTATGGATTCCAGGTAAACTTTGGAAAAATTTGGACCTAGCATGTCTCAAAATTACTTGTAGAATTTACAAGGAAATCCATCTAATCCAAGATATTTATCATTGGCCATGAGGGATAAATCTTCCTTAAGATCCTCTAATGATAAAGGTGTATCACACAACTCCACTTGAGCAGGAGAAAGCTTACAGGGAACAACTTAACAACATTCATCTAATGCCTATTGATGCTCATCATTAAGAGTTTGAGAAGCAAAAACTCCCTAATAATGATGAAGAAAATCCTTAATGATATCTGAAAGTGCAATGTACCTCCCTGATTCTGTTTAAATGGCATGAAATTGAGATTTCTAAGCAGGAGGTTGAAGTCATTTGAAGAATTCCTTAGAGACTCTATCTCCAATTTGAAGCCAATGTAGGTGAGCTCGAAATTGAGCTCCTTATCTTCATACATATCCTCTTTCTTAAGTTCATGCCTCAAGGCTGCAACATGAGACTAAATATTTATATTATATGGAGAATTCTCAAAGACAAGCTTTATAGAGCTCTTCTTTCAAAGCTGAATTAGCTTGTCTTATGTGTTTTGCAATGTCCACCTCTAAAATATGCAGTGTTTTGATGGTGCATTGCATAGTAGAGTTCCATCAATTAATCCAGCCCAAAGAGCCCTGCAATCGAGGGAGCAAGTTCTAGATTTGGAAGATATGGGCCTTCATGGCTAGACTGTGCAAAAAGGAAACATTAAAGTAAAACTGAGATGAGTGAACTTTAGGCTATGTATGATGCATGTCAATACAAAAAAAATGGGGGTGTGGTCTAAAAGAGTAGTGTCGGGAAATACCGTGACAAAAGGGATTGAGGGCACAAAATGATAAAATTAAAAGGAACCACTTTCAGAGACCATCGCCTGATCTAACCTCTGAAGGACCCTGGTTGACTCAACTTGGAATTTCAACCAAGTAAACCAGATATCCTGAGAAAAATTAGAGGATGTAAAGCAGGAGTTTGGATCAAATAGATGCAACTTATTTTTCATAAAAAACCAAACCTCATGTTTTCCAGAGCACCAACATCTTGGAGAGTGATTGATTTTATCCGAATTATTTTCTACCATGTTAAAATCATCGCAAAAAACCCAAGTGGCTAGAGGTAGAGATAAATCTAGCCATAACCAAAGAGAGCTCCTAATTGAAGAGTCGTTAGAGGCATAAATGTTGACCACCCCTAACGACTTCCCTCTAATCTCAAGTAAAATCCAAACAGCTTGGTAGGACGGGCCAACACCCCAATTCACCACATGTGGCTGCCACTTAGATGCCAAGATAGTGACAAGTCTTTTCCCAGGAAAATGCTTGGTAGAATAAAACATGCTACGTGGACTAAGAAAATTACAAACACACTGTAGATTGAAATTACTTATCTTAACTTCTTACAGACATATAAAGTCAAAAGCTCCATGCAAATGAGCAACATTCACTAGCTCATTTTAGACTAGGTATTTATGAAAAAATCATGAGAACTTGTCAGGATTCATAATATCCATGACATCCTTTGAATTACCTAGGCTCCAAAGTGAACTAAAGGAATTAGCGCCTCCACTAAAATTACCCTTTCCCGAGGACATTTGGAGAAGAAACTCATCACGCTAGTGATGCTTATCAAAGCTCAAGCCCAAGTTGTCCCTCGAGGAGCTTCGAGAATGACAAACTTTAAAATCTTGTTCCTTCGTAGTTGTAGAGTATGTGGGTGTCATCGATGCAAAAGTTGGCATGGTAGTGGGATGAGCCTCTACAACAATCGAGGTGAATGTAGGGCCATACCCAAGAGAATATGAAACATGTGGTGATTGAGTAACTATAGGGGTAACCAGAGTAGCATTCGATACCCCTACAACTTGCATGGTGGGCTGCATGTTAACGACAATAGACGTGGTGGCTTCAAAATACTGCACAGAGTTAGTGGGGGCTTGCATAGCTTGGGTATCAATGGGTTTGTTCTAAGTAGGTTGCATAAAGGGATTGGCCTGCTTGGAGTGCTTAGAAGCACAATTTTTCCTAGTAGTAACCATTTGTCAATCACCTTGGCATTCTCAGGCCCTGTTAGACTAAGCTATCGGGGAAGCCGCAGGGGGTTGGGTTTGTTTAAACTTCCACTCCATCAGTGGGTAATCTCGAATATTGTGAGAAGTATACTGGTAATGATAACAAGTATTCGATAAATTAATATAAGTTATAGGTTGCCTAATGGAGGTATCACCAATCTGGGTATTTATGAATTTTGATAGTTCTTTGATGAGATCAACTTTGACACAATCCTGCTTGGTAGGGAGAGTTGAGAAAAAATATTCAGGCTCAAGACATACAAACTTGCCAAGGCAAGAGATGAGTGCTTACAAAAAACCCAAAATGGTACAGGTAAACCTGGGAACTCAATACACATAGGAACTTCCATCTTATCTTGGTCATTGGTTGTGAAGTCATGCATGTAAGATTGCAAAATTAATAAGAAATTTCTCACCGTCCAACGACCTTTGGCTAACACATTTTGAGCTTGAGCAGGATCAGAGAAGTTCAAAAGGAAATATCCCTTGGTGATATTCTGAACATTCTCAACTGTCACACTATGCAGATCCCAAATGTGTTGCACCAGGGACCTAATAAGGGTATCGTTGAGAATTCTACCTAGGAAATACCCAACAAGGGTATGTGACTCAAACCAGTTGTAAGCATTATGAAACTCATGCAAGGGAATGGAAACAACAGGGATAGTATTCTTACCTTGTGAAACACTTTCAAGATAAACTTTCTCGGGTGCTTCCCTGACAACATTGCTCTCCCCAACCAGATCCATAGAAACTAAGCTAACCATTAGGGTAGCCACCAATTTAAACAGGACAGAACACTGCCCTAGGCGATGTTAATGCAAATTTGTGACAAGACCCAAGTAATATTTCCTATCCTTAAATGGTGTGGTATAACATGCAACACCCAACAAAGCATATGGAATGCAACATGGACAAGGTTTCAATGATTCAAACACTACATGAACATTAGATTTTTTTTGTCACCTTTTATGATTGGATATGTTATTTTATTTTTAAAATAAGTTACGACCTAGTTTTTATTAGGTTATTTTGATTATAAAAAGAAATTATTATATTGTTATCATTACATATTTATTAAATTAATTAAATTATATATAACTTTTTCTTTTATCAAAAAATATTTTTCATTTACTTTTATATCAAAGATATTTGTTATCTTCCTCAAATTACCAAGTTTCAACAAATAACTTCTTTACATCATTTTTATTAAAAAAAAATCTCACTCATAGAGATCCAAAATTTAAATTTTGTCAAGATAAAATTCAACACTGTGAATGGCTAAAATATTTGCTACCCACTTTCCATATCTATAAATTTATTATCTATAACAACCTAAAATTTTCTCACTTTCCATATCTATAAATTTCTTATCTATAACAACCTAAAATTTTCTAATACCTTTTTAGGGTTTTTATTCATGCCCCTAATATTCCAAGATATTATTTTCATTGTTATTTTTTGTTTTTATATGTAGGTGTAGCCCAACTTCTTATTAATACTTTACAATATTTGCTTTTGTTTTTAATATCAATATCCTTTTGGGTTTCTTTTCCTCTTTGTTTTTGATTTTTCTATCTTCCTCTCTCTTTTCATTCCCATCAATACTTCCATATTCATAAATCACTTCAATCTTCTCACAATGTTCATGATAAGACTTATCATCTTTAGTTTTGTCCTTCTATGAAGGATAGGAAGTGTAAGGAATAACCTCAAAAGCACATAGGGTTTTTTTACCTCTTCTTTTGGAGTGGAATATCCTTGATCTAATATAGCTTTTATTACTATATGATTTCCTTACCTTGTTTTGAAGTTTATCTCATGACCAAATTTTTTTCTCTTTATTCATAGTTTTCAATTTGCAAACTCTTGCTATGTGTCTAGTATCATAACAATTGTGGCATAGAAATACGATATTTTCATACTTCACTTGTTGATCCCATTCTCTTGATTTAGATTTAATCTTAATGGATCGTGTCAAAGATTTTGAAATATTCATAGCAACACATATTCAAGTATATATAGCATGCTTTCACTCCTTAATAGCTATTCCTTCCTTGATGAATTTTCCTAGGGTATTTCCAATATTCTTAAAAATATCCTTCCTAATAAGTTGATATGGAAGTCCAAAAAACCTTACCCACACTGGAAGCTGCTTAATAATTTCTCTCGATAGAAAAATTTTCATTTTATGGTCTTAAATAAAGGGCATATATTCCCCTAAACCATGGGCCACCACCCATTATTTTATCCCTAATTTTTAATTTGAAAATATGATGAGGAAAAAAGCTTTAGGAAGAAAAGTCATTGAGTAATTTGAATTCACTCTCCACTTTAAGTTGATCCAATTTTGAATCAACAAAAACCTTGGCTAGGATCTATGGAACTTACATATTAACCTTTTACTTTTAAGAACTATTATATCATGTTCAATCATCTCATCCTTAATGATCACTTCTAGTGTAAAATCTACTAATTGAATCAAATCAAAAATGCGATGCATTTTCTCGAGGAAAAAAGTTGCACTCTGAGAGAAAGCACATGCTCAAACAATGTGCTTATGAACAAAATAGTGTAATTCATCTCCTACGAGTGTATCCCATATTTTGGTGTTAAAATCAGTCCATCTTGATGTTGCACGTAAAGCACGATTATCAAGGCAACCCCACATAGCACCCTTGTGCTCTTCAAATGTCCCAATCCAATCTTTTGTTTCTCCATTTCTTAGCATTTTAATGGAATCTTTGCTGGCATTTATGGCATTGATAAGGAAGTATCCATCAAGCGTAACAGGGTTGTAAAACAAAAACTAATACACAATGAGTATACTCTCCTCTTGCAAACAATGTAATCCAAGTTTCTTGTACTCCCGCCTTGTATAATTCTACAAGGCTTTCAGACAATTTCCCAAATTCAAAATGAAAAAGAAATGAAAAATAGTTTAGGTCCCCAACATTTTTGTGGGTGGAAAGCGAAGCGAAAAATACTTGTCACTCAAAATACAACTGTTTTCTTCAAGAATACTAGTGCATTTTAACTCAAAACCTGATGTATATTTCTCAATCAACAACAATTCTTTTTCCTAAGCCACAAGCATTAAAATTTGTAGACACTTTTCATTTAAAGATTAAAAAAATTTAATAATAATTAAAAAAATATAATAATTAAATTCGAACGCCTTCGTCTCTTTGGGTGCGCTCTACGCTACGCGTGGTGCACAATAATTTATAAAAATTAATTAATTAAATAATTAAAACTACTTTAAATAAAAATTAATTAGCATGTGCTAATAGATTGTGATCCCGCGAGAGCCGCGCAACCTAACCCACGTGTTTGTCAACGGGCACGCTCCACGATGCACCAAAAAAAACTTAAAAGCAAAAAATAAATTAAAAAAAATTCTTTCCAATTTTAATAACGTGTGTTGCGCGTTGGTCCGCGCATTGACCCAAAAAATAATAAAAATAAAGCCCTCTCAAATTTTTTGTGCTTCCACATATTGTGGCGTAGTCAGTGTAGAAGGTTTTCTTGTGATCGTTCACCCCATCAGGATACGTACCCTTATTTGCAACTGTGGCTCTTGTTTAACCCATGTGGCCTCCCACATTTCCAACTGACATCGCTGACACCATGTAACCTTCCTAGTCAGGGATAAAAAAAAGTTATCTGTCAATAGAAATTTTCCATGAGGGTTAAAAGTTTTTATCGATTTTTAGGTTACGGTTGAAAATATTTTTGCTAGCAAACATTTCCTATTCCATATTTTCAAGCAAAGGTTAATCAAAATTTAATTTTTATTTTAAAGCACTTTTGACCACTCAACATGTTGCACCACTTGAGCATAACATTCATCAAGCATTTACTCTTGTTCCTGCACCTGCTTTTATTGTTGCTCCTGTTGCTCCAACTCTAGTCCCAGATTTTGTTTGCACCGCTCAATATTAAGGTTTTTAGCTTCTAGCAGTATATCCTCTTATTCTTCGGTCGCCTTCATCTATGCTCCAACCTCTTGTTTAATTTGGAGGTAGCTCCTAGTTTTATGTAGGCACCCATTGTTCTCGAGATTCACCAAGGCCACTTGGGTTCTTTCTAGCTTTTGAATTTAGTATCATCTTCCTTCCCTTTTATATGCATTGAAGTCTAATGCTTTTGTGGTTGGGAGGATGATAGGGATTAATTAATTATTAAAAAATTTAGTTTTAAAAAATAATAATTAATTAATTTTTAATAGGTTTAAATTTTATTTCATGTAAATCTTATCCTCTAAGCCTTTTGTCAGAAAGTTTACAACCTTTTGATTGTCAAAGTTGTAGGCTTTTTGGCAGTCTTTTGTATTTCCAACCATGGTTTTCTATTGTGGTTTTTGTTTAGCCAGTTGTTTTGTAAAGGCTTCTCAACCTGTAAATTAAGGATTGATCAATAGAATGTTCAGACAAGTTTGTATCTATCTTGTCTCTTGTATGGTCTTTTAGTGATCCATATCGACTTTCCCTCCTTTCTACCCAGTGAAGCTCACTTTGCACTCACTCCTTATATTCTATTTTCTTAAATTCTTTATGTTTGTTCATTTATTCCAAAATATTTAAGATAATGATAAGTGCATTAAAACAAAAAAAAACAAATATCTTTGTCTTTTTTTTTATTTTTTTATCTTTTATTTTTTTTAATAAATACAAATTTTTAATTTACATTTTTTCAATGCTAATATTCTCATTTCATTTTGTGATTGAATATTATAAAAAATTTAAATATTTTTTTGGCTAGTTATGTGGGGCTAAAATGAATTCCATCCATATTAATATTATATAATAATAATGTTTTATCCTTGTGCATTTCTTCGTAATTCAATAGTGACCTAAAAATCAGGTCATTTATACATCATAACTAGCTCTCTATCATACTACGTTTTATCCTTAGGCACTTTTCCAATTTATCAAATAGTATATGTAGAAAACAAAACCTAGGATGCTTAACCACAAGGCCTTACCCATTTCACCCATATTACACATCACAATCCTACATAATTAAATTATATACCTAAGTCTAAAATTAGGTGTATAAATCTTGCACATTATCCTATTTTCTAGATTTTAATAAATTTGGAAAATCTACTTAGGATACCCTGCCTAATCACTAGACATGTGTCCTAGCCACCACTACCCCTCCCCTTGCCACATCTCACACACTCATGTCACCCTTGTCCCTTCACATGGGACATCCCTTACACCTCACTCCACTTGCACTCACCCATTGGCCACATCATCCTAGTTATGAGACACCCTAGGTGACTCACTGTAACTGCCCCTTTCATTTGGAAGCTTTGGATTACCACTTGACAATCTTGGCTTACCACTTCCCTTTCCATCCAAAACCTAAAATTGCCTACAAAAGTAACACTACCCCATCAACCAAAGGGGGCTAAGAGAGTCCACTGATACGCTTCCAAAATCATTGCAGGGAATCACCAACGTTCGTAGAGTTCATGTCATCGAGGTCTCAAATTAGAGTTTCAGGGTTTTTGCCATTCTTGCACAACTGCACATCTACAGTTACACAGTCCCAACCGCCCTCTCGTGGTTACATAGTCACAACCGTGGGCCCGCATTTACGTAGAATCTACCAAATGTATTTTGGTCATATCTCACTCATTCAAACTTGGATTGAGCTGAAATTTCGAGGATACGTTCCTGACATACCCTAGAACATCTCTATCAATGTTGAGGTCAATTAGAGAAATAGAGACCCAACCGCCCACCCACGGTTACTCAAGAAAGCATTTTCAACTTTTCAAACACAAATCAGATAGGTAAGAACACAATAAGGTATCTTATTTTATTTTTTTCTATCTTATGCATTGTTTTACATATTCTACAAGTATTTACTTTTGGGGTTTGATAGCTTTTCATTTATGTTAAAAGGGGATTCACATCGTGGAAACCCTTCATATGCTATTAACCCTCTTTTGGTAGGACATGTGTGTAGGAGATAGGTATTTGAGCATTTGCTGAAGCTGGAGTGGTCCATCATAGGATACACAAGCCCATTCACCACTTGGTTGTAGTAAAGAAGATCAACGACACCAACATCATTTGTATTTGGTAAAAATGGGTATTTCCCCCTTTCTTTGCCCATTTTAATCTGAGAGCAAACATAGTGTAATCATACCCTTGTACATTCGGGGAAAAAACATCGTAAATGGAGGCCAAGCCTCCATTGAAGTTCAATATAAAGATCATTCTCATTGCACATTGTTTGTTCTTTTATTTTATTATTTGGTGGTCTTATTTGCTTATAGTATCCTTTAAATCACTAGTTTTTTTTGAAAAAGTTGCATTATATGTGCTTGTTTTAACTAGAGTGTATTAATCCCTCCAAATAGAGATTTGGACCAATTGCAGTGCATTGCCCTCATTGAATTCTTGTACTAAGCACATACCTAAATCAATCTGAAGTGCCTCCTTTGAGAGTTCATCTACTTTCCTATTTAGTTCTCTAAAATTATGGAAGAAAGTTGATATGGATCACTAAAGGACCATACATGAGACAAGATAGATACAAACTTGCCTGAGCATTCTATTGATCGATCTTGAATTTATAGGTTGAAAAGCCTTTACAAAACAATTGGCCAAACAAAAACCACGATAGATTACTATATATTTTGACTCTCATTATTTTAAATTCAAGTTTGGTTTGAGAGAAAGTTTTAAATAATTAAGCTGAAATTATGGCCCTAAAATTATTGGTTTAATTGGCAAAAAAAAAAAATACATAAAATTCAAATTTACTATGCTTGATGTTTTTAGGATGGAAAACATGATTCTACAACCCATCTTCTTTCAAATTAAAAAAGCTTTAACATATAATAATGTTATAATTAAATTTAATAAATTATATTAATAATAATATTTTAACAAAATACTTAGTAAAATCTATCAATATTTAAATTTAAATATCTATTTTAAAAATCTCTTTCTCATAGTTTATTAATTTTTAAAATATAAATTTTTTTGTTCGCTCATGTAAAGGAGTTGGAGAGCAAGTGGGTAGTTAAAACTCTCGGTTATCGAGAGGCCCAGGTTCAAATCTCTCCCATCATATGTTGGAAATATGTTGTATATAAAAGGTTCCTCATCAAAAAAAATATAAAATTTAAATATTATTATTATTTATTATTTATTGGATTTCTAAAGTTGAAATAAAGCGAACACGCATTGCAATAACAAATCGCATAATCTCTAAATATCTATAAAAAATATTTATTTATGTTTTAATATATTAAATTTAAATATTATTGTTTATTTATGTTTGATATTTATTTTTTAATTAGATTTATAAAGTTGAAATAAAACCAACATGAGAAATTATATAATCCCAAGTTACTGGGTGGCTCTTCCATATGCGCCTCTTGACCGCTTTCAAAAGTAGGAAACAGTATAAAACTGCAAAAATAAAACAAACAAACTTTTCAGTAGCATATTTTATATTTGGAATTTTTTATATTAATATTTATTTATTTGATCTTATTTCAAATTTGAAATTAAAATAAAAGTATAAAATTACAAAATCTCTTAATATTTATTTTAAAAATTACTATATTTAATATAATAAATTTTAATATTATTATTATTTATTAATATTTAATATTTATTTTTTAATAAAATTTATAAAATTGAAATAAAACCAACACATTGCGATAACAACAAGAAATCACATAATCTCTAAATATGTGGGAGAGGTGTCCAATTAGGTAAGGTATTATCCAAAAGTGTTTATTGAAATTAAAATGGAGGTATAGTGTTTTTATGGTTTTTTTAATTTTTGTCTTTATTTTAAATTTGAAATTAAAATAGAGGTATAATGTTTCTATGGGACATCTTAATTGTATGTTATTAATATTTTGATTATCAGAATTCAAATCAACGTTGACTAAAAAAGTATAAAATTGTAATAATTTTTTAATTATTAAAAAGGTATAAAATTGTGACAATTTTTTAATTAATATTTTGGCCCAACAAACTTATAGTTGATTCTACCTATAACAGACCACCCTTAATCCTACCTAGGAGACCACCCTTGATCCTATCTGAAGGAGACCTATTATAGTTAATCCTACCTGAAGGAGATTGGAGACTGGTACCGCTCGCACTTAAAGGATTCTGCATAAACTTAGAACCATTCTTGATAAGTACCAGACCAGACAGTCAATTATCAGTACTTAAAAAATTCTGCATGAACCTAGGTACTCAAAAAATTGAACCTATTATCAATACTCAAAAAGTTTTACATGAACCTAAATCTTTTCTTAGTAAATACAATTACCAATCCAATAGCATCATTTTGGTGAATGTGCCCATAGATTTGATATTCAAATTAAAGGAGAGTAGGAGAGTACTCTACACTGCATGTGTCATGCATCCTAGCAATAAGACAAATCACGTATAATTTTAAAATGTACATAGGACAAATCACGAATAAGTTTAAAAAACAACTGATCAATCACAAAATTCGTAAAAGCCTTTCTTCCTGGGCCTTCAGTAGTTAGACCTAGTAAACAGGATGTCGGCAAGATTTTACATTTCATCAGACCTAATAAACAGCATATCGGCAGGGTTTTACATCGATAACAATAAAAGTATTGATACTAGTTAGTTAACTTCTAGAATTCGCTCTAAACACGGCCTCCATCTTTAAGCTATTGGAGAATAAGAACGTATTCATACTAAAAACAGACATCCCCTCTTTCTGTTTTTTTCTTGTTGCGAGCGATTGAAGGTTGTGACGGGGTCGTAAATGATTGATTGTGGTAATAATTTAATTTTTTAAAATTAAATAGGAGAATTGATTAAGATCACATTAATTTTTAATAGTTGATAAGTATAAGATTTAAATCATAAAATTGTTTTTATGAAATTTATCTTACAAATGAAAGAGACTACGGTCTGTTATGCATTTGTCATTTAGTTTAAATTGATGGGAAATACTTTGGACTTGGTTTAAGTCTTCTTAATATATGCATTTGTCATTTGATGGGAAATACTTTGGACTTGGTTTAAGTCTTCTTAATATATGAGATGGAGTTAGGTAGTCAGTATTTTCACATTGACGAAAGTACGTCATGTGACGATCTTCGTGACACTAAGTTTCGTCCACCTTAACAAAGAAAAATCACCGAATGCTTTGTTTTCACAAGGGTAAATAATAAATTTGCCTGGCTCTCCGGAACATTCAAATCCTTTTGAAGTGACCCAAGATTAAGTTCGCCTAGGATCCTATGTTATATATATATATGAATATATTAATTATACAGGGTTTTTGTTTTTTATATATTAAGATGTATTAGATTTAAAATACCAAAGATCATCGTTAAATATCCAAGAAATTTGAACTTTAAATTTTAAATATTCATATTTATTATTTTATTAAGATCTAATGATGGGAGCAAGTTCCTCTGGTTTGAACCTTACATTTGTCATTACTAAAAATAGTGTGTTTGTGACCTATGTAACCAAAAAAAATCTAATGACTTGACTATTAATGAATTTGTGGTTTAATAGTTGATGGGTTATTACATTAGATTTTTTTTTTTTGTTTGGTCACCTTTTATCATTGGATTGGATGTGTTATTTTGTTTTTAAAATAAGTTATGACATAATTTTTACTAGGTTATTTTGATTATAAAGAAATATTATTATATTGTTATCATTAGATATTTATTAAGTTAATTAAATTATATTTAATTTATTCTTTTATCAAAAATATTTTCCATTTACTTTTTTATCAAAAATATTTGTTATTTTCTTCGTACAGATTCGAAATTAAATTTTATCAAAAATTCAACATTGTGAATGGCTAAAATATTTGCTACCCAGTTTTCATATCTATAAATTTCTTATCTATAACAACTTAAAAGTTTCTAATACTTTTTTAGGGTTTTTATTCATGCCTCTAATATTCCAAGATATTATTTTCATTGTTATTTTTTTTATCTATAACAACTTAAAAGTTTTTAATATTTTTTTAGGGTTTTTATTCATACCCCTATTATTCCAAGATATTATTTTCATTGTTATTTTTTGTTTTTATATGTAGGTGTAGCTCAACTTCTTATTAATACTTTACAATATTTGCTTTTGTTTTTAATATCAATATCCCTTTGGGTTTCTTTTTCTCTTTGTTTTTGCTTTTTCTATCTTTCTCTCTCTTTTCATTCCCTTTAATAATTCCATCTTCATCAATCACTTCAATCTTCTCACAATGTTCATAGTAAGACTTATTATATTTAGGTTTATCTTTCTATGAAGGATAGGAAGTGCAAGGAATAACCTCAAAAGCACATTCTTCTTTATGTTGCCTTAGAAACATTAAAGTGCAAGGATGCTCTTCCATATAATTTACCTTCATTTTATGTCCAAAAAAACCTTAAATTATCACAAATTTTCTCCATCCTCATTTCTTTATTATATTACTCTTGAAACCCCTAAAGTTCAAGGGATAACATCTATACCACTTTCACTTTTATTTCTAGGGGAGGATTCTATACTAGTTGAGGAAAATAAAGGTGATTTACCTCGAATAAACTTGACCTCTTCTATTGTCTTTGTTTTTGGATTTTCCTCCATGTCTTCCTTTGCACCTTTAATTTTTTTGGAACATGAAATTACATATTGTACTAACTCATCCCTTATATCCTTCTTTGTTTTTTCTCACTGTTGATCTAATTGAGCTATGGTGGCTTGTGTCGTATGGTGTTGTAGATAGGGTTTTTTACCTCTTATTTTGGAGTGGAATATCCTTGATCTAATATAGCTTCTATTACTATATGATTTCCTTACCTTCTTTTGAATTTTTTCTCATGACCACATCTTTTTCTCTTTCTTCATAGTTTTTAATTTGCAAACTCTTGCTATGTGTCTAGTCTCATAACAATTGTGGCATAGAAATATGATATTTTTATACTTCACTTGTTGATCCCATTCTCTTGATTTAGATTTAATATTAATGGATTGTGTCAATTTTTTATTTATTTATTTTTGGTAATTAAGAAGTATCTTCGCTAATATCGGGTTTTACAGGTGAACCCAAAACCTATTACAAAGATCAGCATTATGCTGTACAGAAACTAAACCTTGCTAGGGACAGTCTGTCAACTAATACTATTGTCCTTCAGAAACCCCACACCCAGACCTGATACAAAGATCATCATTATGTTGTACAGAAACCAAACCTTGCTAGGGACAGTCTGTCTACTAATAATACTGTCCTTTAGAAACCACACACCCCAAGACACTCAAACTTAGCTACATTTATGATCATTTTGAACAATGATATCCACATCACTTGGGACCGCCTGTTCCTAAGTGACCAATCTGTTAGCCTCCACCCCTATGTTGGCCAATTTATCAGCTGCTCTATTCGCTTCTTGAAATACATTTTGGGGCATTCGATCATTCCTTGCTTTATAGAAGATCCTGGCATCTTCGATGACAGTATTCACTCACCATGGAGGAATTTTCATGTTTCCTAGGAGGTTTATGATATGCATTGAATATCCTTAGAATATTAATTTACCTTCAAAATTTTGGGAAATCTAAAGACCCCTTCATACCACCCTTGCTTCCACCTCATTATTTGTCCTTGTGCCTATCTTCTCAGAGAAGTCCACTACCAGCTTACCTTGGTGGTCTCTCACTACTCCTTCAGCCCCTACTCGACTAGGATTCCCTTTAGAGGCCCCACAAAAATTGAGCTTTAACCACCCAACTGGGGGCAAATTCCACTTGGATTCTAGTCTAGGGTTGGTCTTGATGAGCACAGGATCCTCAACCAAGATTAAATTTAAGGACTGGGTAATCTGTCTCTCCGCTAGGGGAAGGTTTTGAGCTTCTTGAGGGATAAGGCAAGCATTTTCATGGGCAAAGGTCAAGATCCTAGTGGTAATGGAGGTGACATCATGACTTGACTCGTGGAAAACTCTATGGTTTCTTTCTAACCACACCTACCACAAAAAGTGGTGAATACAGATCCTCCACATAAACCTAAGCCTAAGGCTCACAAAGGGATTTTGGTCATTGGTAGAAAAGTACTAAAATTATCCGGTCTGACCCAAGAAATACTAAAAGCTTGGAATAATTCATCAAGGATACCCACAGAGACCGGGCATTCAAGAAAAATATGGAGAATGGACTCCCAATTGGCCCTACACAAATAACAACGACTAGCAACAATCATACATTTCTATATCATATTGTCAATGGTGAGGATCCTTCCTTGAATCACCAGCCATGAAAACACTACTATTTTTGGAATAATTTTTTTGACCCACACCAATTGGGTCTGAAGAATGGGGTCCTCAGGGTCTAGCATTAGCTTGTATGCATATTTTACTGAGAACTGACCATTTTTTGTAGCTGCCCATACAACCTGATCCTGCTATGGTTTCATAGGTATAAATTGTTGATGCAAGATACTTTGGATTTCTTTTGACTCCGCTTCAAGACCCTGAATCCTTATATGTTTCTATGTGAGTCTTTCTCTATTTTGTCTCATGAAGTCAACTACTCTCCTCCCTATGGATTCCTCTGTGATTCTTTTGATCCTGGCCAGGTGGGGAGCCTGAGATAACACTTCTTTGTTGGTCCACCTGTCATCCCAAAACCTGATTCTTTGGCCATTCCCTAAGACCCATCTCAGACCTTTTTTGATGACCTCTTTACTAGCTAAGATTACCTTCCAAAATTCTGACCCTCTTATGGGAATGTCTTCATTCAAGAAATCCAAACCTTGAAGATATTTTCTTTTGATGATGGTTGTCCACTCATTCTCCTCATTGTTGATGAGACGCAAGCCATGTTTGCTCAATAAGGATACATTTAGGTGGGTAATTATTCGTAATCCTAGACCCTCATTTTATTTCGACCTGCACACCTTGCTCCAACCCACCAAGTGGATTCTCTATTTTCCCTTTGATCCCGACTAGAGAAAATTCTTTTGGAGCTGCTCTATTTTTTGATAAACCTTGATTGGAGCTTTGAAAATAGATAGGAAATACACCGGGATACTCTACAAGGTAACCATGGTGAGGGTGAGTTTCCTTGGAAGTGTCCTTTCCATCTAGCTCATTTTTTTTGGATTCTTTCTACCAATCCATACCACATAGATTTCCTAGGAGAACCAATGAAAAGGGGAAGGTCTAAATATGAAGTGGGAAGAGTCGCTATCGAACATCCCAAAATTGTTGTAATTCTAGTTTACCTTTAAATAAGGGTGTTAAGGAAGTAAAGCTTACTCTTATAAAAATTTACCTTCTGTCCTACCACCTCCTCGTAGATTTGGATAATATGCTTGATCCTTCTGGCTTCCACCACTAAATATTGAGTCAACATTAGAGTGTCATCAACGAATTGTTGGTGAGTAACTAGATTGTTGAGAGAGGTGGCTTTAATCCCTATAATTAGACCTGCATTGCATGTTACTTTAATCATCCTACCCCATGCCTCTACTGTTATGATAAACAACATCGGGCTGATCAAGTCTGCTTGCCTAAGCCCCCTATGGCTTTGAAAATACCCAGCTGTCGTGTCATTGACAAAATTGAGAACCAAGGATTTGATATGCATTCTTTTATGAGCCTCACCTATTGGGGATGAAATCCAAAATTTAGAAGAATAGCTATCAAGAATTCCTAGTTAACGCAATCAAAGGCTTTGCTCATATTAAGTTTTAGGTCAAAGGTTGCCTTGTTAGTTTGCATAGCTAAATGTAGGGCTTCATGGACCGTATTACCCCGTCCAAGATTGATCTCCCCTGTACCAAACTTCATTGACACTAATAAATGATAAAGGCAATATTTATTTTATCCTATAAGTCATTGTCTTAGTTAAAATCTTATAGGACACATTGGACAAGATAACAGGTCTAAAAATTGCCATAGTCTCAAGAGTTGGCCCCTTGGTAATCAAGGAAATAAATGTGGATTTGAACCCTCTCAGAATATGTCTTATTGCTTGAAACTCCTTAATCACAGCTACCACATCCTCTCCCACAATATCCTAGAAAGCATAATAGAATCGAGGGGGGAAGTCGTCAGGACCAGGAGCCTTATCCGATTCCATACTAAACAAAGCCTTCCTGATTTCCTCATTAGTGAAAGGGGCAAGGAGTTTATCATTAATGGCTTCATCAACCAGATTAGGAATAAACTGGAGAAGAGAATCCTTAACTGCCTTTGAACACTGGACATCCTCCCTGAGGAGGGAGCTAAAATAACCAACTTCTTCTTCTCTGATCTTAGTAAAGTCCTAGGTTTTGGATCCATAAACCTTGGTCAACTGTCTAATCTTGTTGTAGCTTCTGTTCCTCAAGGTCATGACATGGAAAAACTTTGAATTTGAGTCACCATCCTTTAACCCATAAAGCTCTGGACTTATGATGCCAGTAAGTCTCATCACAAACTAAAATATTATGGTATTCTGAAAGCTTGATATGCTCCTCCTTCCTAGTAGCTTCATCACAACTACCATTCTGTATCATACTGTCAATGTCCTTCATCCTTTCTCCCACTTGTTTCTTATTCTCAAACATGTTCCCAAATATTTCCCTGTTCCAATTTTTTAGGTTCTCCTTCACTAGTTTTAGCATTTGATCAAGTTTGAAGGCAGAGCTTCCCTGGCAAGGCTGCTGCCACCATATCAAAATATTTTCCTTCAAGTCTTGATTCTTAGTCCACATTGACAAAAAATAGAAAGGTTCCTTGAAGGAGTTCGCTTTCAAAACCTCCAATAGGATGGGGTTGTGGTCTGAGGTAATTTTAGGAAGGGTTTGCAGTGTAGAATCTCGAAATACAACAATTGCCTCCTTAGATAGAAATAATTTTTCAAGTATTTCCTGAATAAGTTGGTTTCCTATATGCCTGTTGTTGCACGTATACTTGGCCCCTCGAAGTCTCACATCCATTAGTTGGTTTGAGTTCACAAAATCATTGAAATCTTCAATACTCCTGGATGGGAATCCTGCTCCACCCTTTTTATCTGAGGGGTATAAGGGGGTATTGAAGTCTCCTGCTACCACCCACGGTATATCATGGAAAGCATCACCCAATTTATCCAAGTACTCCCACAAATATGCTCTCCCTTGAAATAAATTGGGAGCATACACATTTGAGAAAATCCATGATCTGTTACTATCAATGTTATAGAAAAAAACACTCAGAACCCTATCATCATCCTGAATAAGGCTTCCTTCCACCACTCGAGGATCCCACAACACCATGATATCACCTGAGGCTCCTTTAGATGGATTGCACACCATGCCCCCTTTACTCAAAATATTTTTTGCTACTATTTTTGACTGAGCTTCGTCTAATTTTGTTTCTTGCAACATCAAAATTGTTGGATTGTATTGCTTTCTTATTGAACTAACCACCCTTTGAGTGGGTAGGTCATTGAGGCATCTCACATTCCATGAGAGAACCTTCATTTAGATTGTTTAGAATTTTTTTATTGGCAATTTGAGGTATTTTATGTTGTTATTGATGTCACATGGATCATTAATGTCACATGGATCACATTTGGTTTTGGTGGCAAAAGCACTTCATAGATAATCATCTATGATATTTCGGAGAGCATGGATATATACAAGGTTTTTATGAAAACCAAGGCAGGAAAAATAAAAGGTTTTATTTAAAACCATGGTGAGCTTATGTGGAAAGAAAGTTTCTTAAAAGCCAAGGTGCAATTTTGTTTCATTGAAAAAGGACCTTCGGTGATGAATATATTAAAGTTTAAAGTTTAAGTTTAAATTAATGGAGGGCCGACCTATGTGCAATTAATGGAGGTTGGCATATATATATGTAAAGGTTTCAATTTATTTCGAAAAGTGGGTATATTATATATCGTTGAAAATCTTATTTTGAGGGCTATTTGACTAACTTATTTAGAACGATAAATACAGTGTGTGTAAAGAGATATTTCTAATTTTGCAAAGGGGTTCCAAAAGTGAAGTTTACCTTGTTCTTTTTGAAGAGTATTAATTCTTTCATGAGGTGACAATGTATGCAACATTGTGATTTATTTTATTTTATGGTATAAGTGGTTTTGGGTGTAAAAAGGTTATGCAATGTTTTGATTTATTATATTTTATGGTACAAGTGGTTTTAGGAGAGATAAGGAAGTTGTGCAATTAAAGGCCTTGGTGATGATTATTGAAAAGTGGAGTAATGTTTATTATTTTGTGATATACTAACCCTTGTGAAGATTGGCAAAATAATTTTGTGATTGTGGCATATATACAAAGAGGTTTTTCATCTTCATAAAAGGTATGGGAACATTCTTCTATTGATTGTTTATGGTGGTTGATTTCTGAAATATCATTGGAGGGAAAAGGATTGTTTGTGGTTTCCTTTTTGAAAGTGGTTGATTGAATGCTTCAAGGTTTTATAAGTTGAGAGTTGTGTTTAAACTTTGTTGTATAAGCATAGTTGTTGAAGCCCATTGGTTGTAAAAGAACTTGAGTTAGAAAAGAACATGAGTATCATTGTTATGTGAGATTTGTGGTTGAGCATTGTTGGAAACATTTGAGTTGGTTGATACATACTTGGACTAGGATTGTGTGAGAGAGAGTTATCCCTTGTGATGATTGGTTGAGTTGAGTTGATTGAGCCTAGTCAAGTGATGTGTGAAGTGATTGTTCAAGTTCTATGAAACAAACTATTCCATCATTCTATGTTGATTTGAGATTAAGGTTAGAACATATTGAGTCTCTAACAATTCTCTTTATGGTTATATAAGACTTGAATTGAGTTGAGGTTGATTTGAGTTGAGAGTGAGATTAGAACATATTGAGTCTCTAACAATTCTCTTTATGCTTCTATGAGTTGAATTGAGTTGAGTTGAGATTGATTTGAGTTGAGAGTGAGATTATAATATATTGAGTCTCTAACAATTCTCTTTATGCTTCTATGAGTTGATTTGAGTTGAGTTGAGATTGATTTGGGTTGAGAGTGAGTTTAGAACATATTAAGTCTCTAAAAATTATCTTTATGCTTCTATGAGTTGAGTTGAGATTGATTTGGGTTGAGAGTGAGACTAGAACATATTGAGTCTCTAACAATTCTCTTTATGCTTCTATGAAGTTAATTTGAGTTGAGATTTCCATTCATTTTTGAGTTCATTTTGAGTGCTACTTGAGCATGATTGATTGAGCCTTTGAGAAGGCCTTTGGGACATATTTGAGGACATTTTTGAGACAGATTTGTGGATAGTTTTGTGGAAATATATGTAGAGCATATTTGGGCAAGTTTTTGGTGAGCTTGCTAGAGAAGATTTGGATAAGTTCTTGGTGATCTTGCTAGAGCAGATTTGGATAAGTTTTTTGTGAGCTTGCTAGAGCAGATTTAGGCAAGTTCTTGGTGAGCTTGCTAGAGCAAAATTAGGTAAGTTCTTTGTGAGCTTGCTAAAGCAAAATTGGGCAAGTTCTTGGTGAGCTTTCTTGAGTAGATTTGACAAGTTCTGTGTGAGCTTGTTAAGCAGGTTCTATGTGAGCCTATTGTTTAGGTTCTGTGTTAGCCTATTGATCAGGTTCTTAGTGAGCCTATTGATAGATCTTTGGAGGTGAAAGAGTACAAAGGACAGAGTCTCAGTGGATAAAGATCCACCAACCAACATAGTTGAAGACATATCTGAGTGAGGAGCCTTCAAGTGGAGATAGGTCCACCAGTTAGTGTAGTAGAGACACAAAGTCTTCTAGAAGATCACATAGCCAGAGTAGAAGGGGAAAGAGTTATCCTGTGGAATAGATCCATAAAATTGAGATTATGAGGTCAACATCTCCTTTGGACAGAGGTTCATAAACATTGTAATTGGGAGTGATTCCCAAAGATATTTATTGAGAAAGTTTTTGTAAAATATTTTCTCCGTGGAGTAGCCCACATTGGGTGAACCACGTAAATTGTGGTGTCTCTATTATGTATGGTTTTTGTGCATTGCTTTGATTACTGCTATTGTTACTGCTATCTTTACTCAACATAATATTGAATTGGAAGAAAAATTAAAAAGTGGTCCTATACTGTTCACCCCCCTCTCAATATAAGCTTGTGTTATTAAATTGGTATCAAAGCAGGTTCCTTCAGAAAGGATAACAACTTGAGGGCATATTCTATAAAGAACACATATAGCTTCATAGAAAGGATTATCTTCAAATAAGGCTCCATTGTTTAATGGTAACAATTATGGTTTTTGGAGCAGGAGAATGAAGAACTACTTGATATCACAAAAATATGAGGTATGGCAGATGGTTGAAAAAGAGTATAAGGTTGAAGGTTATCCCGAGGAAGATAAGACTACCAGGAAATTGGTTGAGATCAATGCAAGAACAATGAATTGTATTTTGAGTGGGCTTCGTGAGAAAGATTTTGTAAATGTCATGGTATGTACTTCAGCTAATGAGATGTGGACCAAGTTGAGGAATACTTATGAAGGATATTTCAAGGTAAAGTTGGTAAAAATACAAACTCATAGAAAAATATTTGAGGAATTGAAAATGGAATATTTTGAAGATATTGCAAAATTCTTACTTCAAGTTGATGAGATTACTAACAGTATGAGAGGCCTAGGTTTTGAGATGAAAGAATCAAAAGTTACTCAAAAGGTTTTGAGATCACTTCCCATGAAATATGATTCTAAGGTTTCAATAATAAAAGAGACAATGGATATTAACAAGCTAACAATGGAAGAATTGCAAGGTACTCTCACAACTTATGATATGAGGGTAAGTAAGCATCAAGATCCAATAAAAGACATTGCATTCAAGGCTTTAGAAAAAGAGAAAGGCAACGTTTCAAAAATAGATAGAGTTTTAGAAAATGATGAGGAAGCTAACTTCATCTAAAGGAATAAGGACTCAAGGAATTTTAGAGATATAAGGAAAGTCAAGTGCAACAAGTGTGGTGATCTTGGTCACTATGCATACAAGTGTCCACATGAAGAAAATAGTGATGATGAAAAACAACGTCAAAGAAAAAAAGAAGATGGAAATCATAAGCATGACAAAGATGACCGATTCAAGCAAAACAGGTATGAGAAGAAGAAATTTTTTTGTAAGGTAAATAAATCTTACCACATTGTAGAAGCAAGTGATAGCTCAGATCATAGTGATAGAGACAATTCAGATGATGAAAAGTAAGAGCATTTATTCCTAGGAATAGAAGGTGAAAGAGAACAGTGCTTTGTGTGTGGTCAAAGAAATATTAAGAGTTTGTTTGCCATAGAAGATTATAATAATCTCAGTGATAGTGAAAATAAAGAAGTATCACTTTTGGTAATAGAAAAGGAAGAGGATGATCCAAGTAAACAAAAATCAGAAATCAAAAGGCTAAAAGAAGAATACAAGAATCTTGAAAACAAGATTCGAACAGATGTCAAAATCAGAGAAGAACTACTTCAAAAAGTTAGTAATCTCAGAGAAGAGCTTCAAAATGCAAAAAGGATAGAAGAAAGGATGAATGAAGAACTAAGGGTAACCACAACAAGACATGATACATTAGATGAAAATATTCAAAAAGGAGTGGAAACTTATTTTAAGGCTATATCTTACTTCCAAGAAAAATCACACTCAAAAGGAAAGGAAGTTCTAAAATATGAAAGCAAGGAAGCACCTAAGATTTGTAAGGAAATTTCCAAAGTTCCTATGGCTCCAAATATTCAATTTGGTTCTTGTTTTGAGATAGGTGAATCAAGCTCAAAGGGAAAAGAAATTCTTGAAGAGAAAGGCAAGGAAGAGGTTTTAGATGCTACAAATAAGGTTCAAGAATGCAATGCACAAGTTGAAGATGATCATAAGGATAATGGTCAAGAAAGGTATGAGGAACCAAGGCATGAAAAAAGGGATTTTCAAGTATATTTTTTTTCTTGTAATGTATTTGGACACAGAGCTATACACTATAGGGTTTATGGATCAAAGAAGTTTGATTTTGCTAGAAGAAACTTCAAGGGAAGAAGGTATGGTTTTCAGGGACATTGCTTCTCATGCAACATGATTTGTCATAGAGCTTTTCAGTGCAAAGAAAATGAGAAACATGGTTTTGGTTTTAGAGCTACACAATTCAGAAGTCATGGTTATAATGGTCATGCAAACATAGCTTCACAATACAGGGTTTAGGAAAGGAATGGATATGGAAATTATTTTAATAATAATTTCAGGACATGGGCACCAGCCAAAGGCTACAATATCAAGTATTTTAATTACAATAACTTTGGGCATATTGCAAGATTATGTAGGACTCAATTCCAAATAGGTTCAAGGCAATAAGGTTAATAAGGTTCTAGACAAGAAGATCAAGTAATTCATCGAGAAAAGGATATCAAAAATATGTGGAAGGGTTGATAAAGGAAAGGAACAATGTAATATGGGAGTAAATGTACTCCTACCCCAAAATTAATCACCTCAAGAGAGAAGGTGGTGATGGGGCTAAGCTTAAGAGTAATATATTTTAGCCCCATAGGTGTCCCTTTTGCCATTGATATCAAATGGGGAGATATTTTAGTAAGGGGGAGAGCATTGAGTTAGGGGGAGCAGCCTCCAAAGAGAGTATTAAGTTAGGGGGAGCAGCCTCCATAGAGAGTATTGAGTCAGGCAGAGCAACTTTGATTCTCAGAGATGGTTTTTGAAGTGATTGTGGTGTTTGCATTAGAGGTGTTGCCATTATTGACAAAGGGGGAGATTGTTGGAAATTTGATGTATTTTATGTCATCATTGATGTCACATGGATCATTGATATCACATGGATCACATTTGGTTTTGGTGGTAAAAGCACTTCATAGATAATCATCTATGATATTTCAAAGAGCATGGATATATACAAGGTTTTTATGAAAACCAAGGCAGGCAAAATAAAAGGTTTTATTTAA
The DNA here is from genome assembly GCA_028583015.1 of Wollemia nobilis. Classification (NCBI taxonomy): domain Eukaryota; kingdom Viridiplantae; phylum Streptophyta; class Pinopsida; order Araucariales; family Araucariaceae; genus Wollemia; species Wollemia nobilis. The sequence continues at coordinate 6,358,833 of JAQPPZ010013513.1, forward strand.
AACCATGGTGGGCTTATGTGGAAAGGACTTTTATTAAAAGCCAAGGTGGAATTTTGTTTCATTGAAAAAGGACCTCCGGTGATGAAGATATTAAAGTTTAAAGTTTAAGTTTAAATTAATGGAGGGTCGACCTAATATATATATATATATATATATATATATATATATATATATATATATATATATATATATATATATAAAGGTTTCAATTTATTTCGAAAAGTGGGCATATTATATATCATCGAAAATCTTATTTCGAGGGCTATTTGACTAACTTATTTAGAAGGAGAAATAAGGTGTGTGTAAAGAGATATTTCTGATTTTGCAAAGGGGTTCCAAAAGTGAAGTTTGCCTTGTTCTTTTTGAAGAGGATTAATTATTTCATGAGGTGACAAGGTATGCAATATTGTGATTTATTTTATTTTATGGTATAAGTGGTTTTGGGAGTGAAAAGGTTATGCAATATTTTGATTTATTTTATTTTATGGTACAAGAGGTTTTAGGAGAGACAAGGAAGTTGTGCAATTAAATGCCTTGGTGATGATAATTGAAAAGTGGAGTAATGTTGATTATTTTGTAATCTACTAACCCTTGTGAAGATTGGCAAAATAATTTTGTGATTGTGGCATATTTACAAAGAGGTTTTTCATCTTCATAAAAGGTATGGGCACATTCTTCTATTGATTGTTTATGGTGGTTGATTTCTAAAATATCATTGGAGGGAAAAGGATTGTTTGTGGTTTCCTTTTCGAAAGTGGTTGATTGAATGCTTCAAGGTTTTATAAGTTGAGAGTTGTGTTTAAAATTTGTTGTATAAGCATAGTTGTTGAAGCCCATTGGTTGTGAAAGAAATTGAGTTAGAAAAGAACATGAGTATCATTGTTATGTGAGATTTTTGGTTGAGCATTGTTGGAAACATTTGAGTTGGTTGATACATACTTGGACTAGAATTGTGTGAGAGAGAGTTGTCCCTTGTGATGATTGGTTGAGTTGAGTTGATTGAGCCTAGTCAAGTGATGTGTGAAGTGATTGTTCAAGTTCTATGAAATAAACTATTCCATCATTCTATGTTGATTTGAGATTAATGTTAGAACATATTGAGTCTCTAACAATTCTCTTTATGGTTCTATAAGACTTGAATTGAGTTGAGGTTGATTTGAGTTGAGAGTGAGATTAGAACATATTGAGTCTCTAACAATTCTCTTTATGCTTCTATGAGTTGATTTGAGTTGATTTGAGATTGATTTGAGTTGAGAGTGAGATTAAAACATATTGAGTCTCTAACAATTCTCTTTATGCTTCTATGAGTTGATTTGAGTTGAGTTGAGATTGATTTGGGTTGAGAGTGAGTTTAGAACATATTGAGTCTCTAACAATTCTCTTTATGCTTCTATGAGTTGAGTTGAGATTGATTTGGGTTGAGAGTGAGATTAGAACATATTGAGTCTCTAACAATTCTCTTTATGCTTCTATGAATTTAATTTGAGTTGAGATTGCCATTCATTGTTGAGTTCATTTTGAGTAATACTTGAGCATGATTGATTGAGCCTTTGATAAGGCCTTTGGGATAGATTTGAGGAAAGTTTTGGGATAAATTTGTGGATATCTTTGTGGAAATATTTGTAGAGCAGATTTGGGCAAGTTCTTGGTGAGCTTGCTAGAGCATATTTGGGCAAGTTTTTGGTGAGCTTGCTAGAGCAAATTTGGGCAAGTTTTTGGTGAGCTTGCTAGAGCATAATTGGGCAAGTTCTTTGTGAGATTTCTAGAACAGAATTGGGCAAGTTCTTTGTGATATTGCTAGAACAGAATTGGGCAAGTTCTTAGTGAGCTTGCTTGAGCAAATTTGATAAGTTCTATATGAGCTTGTTAAGTAGGTTCTGTGTGAGCCTATTGTGCAAGTTCTGTGTGAGCCTATTGATTAGGTTCTTAGTGAGCCTATTGAAAAAGCTTTGGAGGTGACAAAGTACAGAGTACAGAGTCTCAGTGGATAGAGATCCAACATCCAACACAATTGAATACAGATCTGAGTGAGGAGTCTTCAAGTGGAGAGAGGTCCACCAGTCAGTGCAACAGAGAGACAGTCTTCTAGAAGATCACATAACCAGAGTAGAAGGGGAAAGAGTTCTCTTATGGAAGAGATCCACAAAATTGAGATTAGGGGATCAACATCTCCTTTGGATAGAGGTCCATAAACATTGTAATTGGGATTTATTCCCAAAGAGATTGATTGAGGAAGTTTTTGTAAAATATTTTCTCCATGGAGTAGCCCACATTGGGTGAACCACATAAATTATGGTTTTTGTGCATTGCTTTGATTACTGCTATTAATACTTCTATCTTTACAGAACATAATAGTGAATTGGAAGAAAAATTAAGAAGTGGTCTTATACTATTCACCCCCTCTCAATATAAGCTTGTGTTCTTCATTTTACCCCTCCCCATCCCTTGTGGAGGTTTTCCTGATTTGTTATCTTCTTACCCTGGGATAACTTGTTGTATCGACATCTTCTGCTTGCCACTGGCTATTTCATTTTTGGTTCTCAACTTATTATGATCTGCACTTGAAATCCTCCCCCTCATTTTCTCACTACCATAGTCAATAGGCGACTTCGTGGTACTCCTGGTTTGCTTGGGGCTAAAATATGGGTAGGTGATCTGCTCAAGGACATAGTCTTCCTTGACCCTATTCATTCCTGCCACCTCAATCCTCGATTCTAAATTCTCCATATTTCTCTTGTACTCTCCTATTTTTTACATTGAACATTGACTTGGTTTACCGGGATGCTTGTGTTGATGTTGGAAGGATTGTTTTCGATATTCCTATTTCCTCCAACCGTTTCCTATAATCTTCAGGGTTGAAATTCACACCCTCATGACCGTTTAGAGGTATCTTCATCCTAGGGTTTGAGGGGCCTACCCTTGACAAGGATTTTAGGGTTTTCAGTAGTTCAACTTGCAGGTTTGCTTCCTCAAAATCCTTAGCCTCCCCTTCTTCCCCTAAATTAGCTAGAATTTCAAACTTATTTGAGCTCGGATTTTTGGGGCTTACCTGGTTCTCCTGTTCTTCAGTGACGTTGCTTGTCTTTGTTCTTAGGTTTCCCTGCTCTGCCCTTTGGATTTTCCTAATAAATGTAGTTTCCTTTAGCTGGCCTGAAGCCTCCTCTGCCAAATGGGCCCCCTCTTGGAGGAAAATCCTTAGGAAAACTTTTGTCATTTGTACATTTGCCTTCTGACCTTTGATTTTCTTTGTTGACTGCTAGATTATGGCACTAGTTCCTCATGTGTCATTGAGTTTTACATTTTGAGCAGAATGCTGGCCTGTTTTCATACTCCACCACTTTCTTTCTCAGGTAATCACCGTACCCTAGTTCAACAAATTTTGGTAGCTCCGAATCTAAATCAATTTTGACACATATTATTGCATGTGTCATCCTCGTCCTTGCCAAGGTTGCATGGTCTATCGCTACCATTTCTCCTATGGCTCTGACAATACATTGTAGCCAATACTCATTGAAAAACTGGGCTGGAAGGTTTGGAAGGTGGACCCAAATAGGGGCTATGTTGATGCTCTACTTTTTAGGGTCAAAAGCCTCCCCCACTATCTGAGGAACAGACTCCGCTTTCCTAAGAACCATAGTCCTCTAGTTAGGACATGGTTCACATCTTCCTTGTTGTTAAACCTTATTATGAAAAATCCTCTGGAAATGGCAACAATCTCCATTCTCCCCGTTGTTCTCCACTTGGATAGAGCCCAAGATCGAATGGTCTCTATCTCAGGCCTTCCTCCTAAAAACTTACCCATAAGCGAGAACTCTTCCATGGACAGAAATGGACCCATAGTATTTATAGGTGCCATTATCCTATTATTCACTGGTATAAGGGGAGGAAGAGAAAGAAATTCCTTTCTTCTGCCCTTTAACTTCTCCGTGAAATACCAACCCCTACTGGGGCCCAACGCCCTTCTGGTTCCCTTTGTCAAGATATTTTTGAGGAGGGTCGAACCCTCTTTGGACTACTCCTCCTACTGTGGAGGCCCTGTCTTCCTCTGGGTCCTCACTTGACTCCTGTTCAAGGTTCCTACCCGAAACCTCCATACCTGCTCTACTGCCTTGTTCGAGGTTCCCGCCCAAAATGTTTGAAATCCCTCCGCCGCATTGATCACTTCCGCTCCTCCTCTCCTCCATTGCGCTTACCCCGATGGACTCCATATTATATTATTATTATCCCATCACCATGCAATGATTATATGAAACTTCTTGTTATGCCTTGATTTTTTCATATAATCATTTTCATCTCAACATTGTCATTAAAAAAAACTTTAAATTGTGTCAAAGATTTTGAAATATCCATAGTAACACATATTCAAGTATATATAGCATGCATTCACTCTTTAATAGCTAGTCTTTCCTTGATGAATTTCTCTAGGGTATTTCCAATATTTTTCAAAATGTCCTTCTTAATAAGTTGATATGGAAGTCCAAAAAACCTTACCCACATTGGAAACTGCTTAATAATTTCTCTCGATAAAATAATTTTATGGTCTTACATAAAAGGCATATATTCCCTTAAACCATGGCCACCACACATTATTTTATCCCTAATTTTTAATTTGAAAATATAAGGAAAAAAATTTAAGAAGAAAAATCATAGAGTTATTTGAATTCACTCCCCACTTTCAGTTGGTCCTATTTTGAATCTCCAAAAACCTTGGCTAGGATCTATAAAACCTACATATTAACCTTTTACTTTTAAGAACATGCTCAATCATATCATCTTTAATGATCACTTCTAGTATAAAATCTACTAACTAGATCAAATCAAATATGCGACGCATTTTCTCGAGAGAAATGTTGCACTCCCGGAGCAAGCACATGCTCGAACAATGTGCTTATGAAAAAACAGTGCAATTCATCTTCTATCAGTGTATTCCATATTTTGGTGCTAAAATCAGTCCATCTTGAAGTTGCACATAAAGCACGATTATCAAGGAAACTCCACATAGCGCCCTTGTGCCCTTCAAACGTCCCAATCTAATCTTATGTTTCTCAATTTCTTAGCATTTTACTGAATCTTTGTTGGCACTGATGGCATTCATAATGAAGTATCCATCGAACGTAACGGGGCTGTAAAAAAAAAACTAATATAAACAATGAGTATACCTTCCTCTTGCAAACAATGTAATCTGAGTTTCCTGCACTCTCGCCTAGTATATTTTTGTGAGGCTTTCAAACAATTTTCCAAATTCAAAACGAAAAAGAATTGAAGAATAGTTTAGATCCCCAACGTTTTCGTGGGTGGAAAGCGAAGCGAAAAACACTTGTCACTCAAAATACAACTATTTTCTTTATCAATACTAGTGCATTTTAACTCAAAACCCGACGTATATTTCTCAATCAAAACCATACAACTTCAACAACAAATTTTTTTCCTAAGCCGCAAGCATTAAAATTTTCAAACACTTTTCATTCAAATATTAAAATAATAATAATAATAATAATATTTAAAAAATAATTAAATTTGGATGCCTTCGGCTCTTCGGGTGCGCTCTACGTCGATAAAAATAAATAAATAAATTAAAAAATTTATTAAAAAAAAAATTAATTAGCGCGCGCCGAGAGAGTGCGACCCTGTGAGAGAACACAACCTAACCCGCATGTTTTTAAATGGGCACAATCCATGATGCACCCAAAAAAACACTTAAAAGAAAAAAAATTAAAAAAAAAATCTTTTCAATTTCAACGTCTGTTGCACGTCGGTCCGCGCGTTGACCCTAAAAAAGAAAAAATTAATAAAAAAGAAAGCCCCTCAAATTTGTCGTGCTTCCAAGGATTGTGGCATAGTCAGTGTGGAAGGTTTTTCATATTTTCTTGTGATCATCCACCCCATTAGGATACGTACCATTATTTCCAACTGTGGCTCCCGTTTACTCCATGTGGCCTCCCACATTTCCCACTTACATCACTGACACCTTGTAACCATCCTAGTCAGGGATCAAGGACATTACCAGTCAACATAAATGTTTCATGAGGGTTAAAATTTTTTATTGATTTTTAGGTTACTGTTTAATTTTTTTTTGCTAGCAAACATTTCCTATTCCATCTTTTCGATTAAATGTTAATCAAAAATTAATTTCTTATTTTAAATAACTTTTGACCATTCAACATGTTGCACCACTTGAGCATAACATTCATAAAGCACTTGCTCTTGTTCCTCCACCTTCTTGTTCTTACTCTTATTGCTCCAACTCTAGTTCCAGATTTTGTTTGCATCGCTCAACATCCTGCCTCCTCCACCTTGTAGTGTTTTCAACTTCTAATAGTATATCCTCTCATTCTTCAGTTGCCTCCATCTATGCTTCAACCTCTTATTTAACTTGTAGGTAGCTCCTGGTTCTACGTGACCACCCATTATTCTCTGAATTTAACATCATCTTCTTCTCTTTTTGTACGTATTGGAATCCAATGCTTTTGTGGTTGGGAGGAATGATAGGGATTAATTAATTATTAATAAACTTAAGTTTTATTAATATTAATTAATTATTTTTTAATAGGTTTAGATTTAAATCTTATCCTCTAAACCTTTTATTAGAAACTTGTGAGTTTACAACCTTTTGATTATCAAAGTTGCAGCCTTTTGTATTTTCAACCATGGTTTTCTACTATGGTTTTTGTTTAGCTAGTTGTTTTGTAAAGGCTTCTCAACCTATAAATTTAGGATCAATCAATAGAATATTCAGGCAAGTTTGTATCTATCTTGTCTCTTGTGTGTTCCTTTAGTGATCTATATCAACTTTCCTTCCATTCTACCTAGTGAAGCTCACTTTGCACTCACTCCCTATATTCTATTTTCTTGAATTATTTATGTTTGTTCATTTATTCCAAAATATTGAAGATAGTGATAAGTGCATTAAAACCAGAAAAACAAAGATCTTTGTCTTTCCTTTATTTTTTTATATTTTATTTTTTTAATAATTAAATTTTTCTAATTTAAATTTTTTCAATGCTAATATTTTCAATTCATTTTGTGATTGAATATTATAAAACATTTAAATATTTTTTTTGCTATTTATGCGGGGCTAAAATGAATTCCATCCATATTAATATTATATAATAATAATGTTTTATCCTTGGGCATTTCTTCCTAATTCAATAGTGACCTAAAGATCAGGTCATTTATACATCATAACTACCTCTCTATCATGTTAAGTTTTATCCTTAGGTGCCTTCCAAATTTATCAAATAGTATCCATAGACACTAAAACCTAGGCATTTACGCTTTACCACAAGGTCGTGCCCATTTAACCTACATGACACATCACAATTTTGTATAATAAAATTATATACCTAAGTCTAAATTTAGGCGTAAAAATTATGCATATTATTCTATTTTCCAGATTTTAATAAATCTAAAAAATCTTCTTAGGATACCCTACCTAATCACTAGACATGTGTCCTAGCCACCACTACCCCTCCCCTTGCCACATCTCACACACTCATGTCACCCTTGTCCCTTCACATGGGATATCCCTTACACCTCACCCCACTTGCGCTCACCCATTGGCCACATGACCCCAGTTAAGTGAGACACCCTAGGTGACTCACTGTAACTACCCCTTCCATTTGGCAGCCCTGGATTACCACTTGGCAATCCTGGCTTACGACCTCCCTCTCCCTCTAAAACCCAAAATTGCTTGCAAAAGCAACACTACCCCATCAATCAAAGTGGGCTGAGAGAGTCCATCGCTATGCTGCCAAAATCATTGCTAAGAATCGGCAATGTTCACAGAGTTCATGTCGTCAGGGTCTTAGATCAATTTTTTAGGGTTTCTACCATTATTGCACTACTGTGCATCCACAGTTACATAGTCCCAATCGCCCTCCCATGGTTACATAGTCACAACTTCAAGCTCGCGTTTGCGCAAAAATTACCAAACTTGTTTTGGCCATTTCTCACTCCTGATTTTGGATTGAGCTAAAATTTTAAGGGTAGGTTACTAATATCCCCTAGAACATATCCATCAATTTTTAGGCCAATTGGAGAAACAAATATCCAACCGCACACCCACGGTTGGTCATCCTCACCCATGTTCCCGTGGTTACTTAGGAAAGTATTTTTAGCTTTTCCAAACACAGATTAGATATGTAAGAACATGACAAGATAACTTATTTCATTTTTTTCTATCTTCTGTATTATTTTACATATTCTACAAGCATTTACTTTTGGGGTTTGATAGCTTTCCATTTATGTTAAAAGGGGATTCACACTGTGGAAACCCTTCATATGCTATTAACCCTCTTTTGGTAGGACATGTGTGCAAGAGATAGGTATTTGAGTAGTTGTTAAAGTTGGAGTGGTCCATCATAGGATACACAAGCCCACTCACCACTTGGTTGTAGCAGAGAAGATTGAAGACACCAACATCATTTGTATTTGGCCAAAAAGGGTATTTCTCTCTTTCTTTCCTTATTGTAATCTGAGAGCAAGCATAGTGTAATCATACCCTCGCACATTCAAGGAAAAAGCATTGTAAACAGAGGCCAAGCCTCCATTGAATTTCAATACAAAGATCATTCACATTGCACATTGTTTGTTCTTTTATTTTATAATTTGGTGTTGTCTTATTTTCTTATAGTATCTTTCAAGTCATTATTTGAGTTTTTTTTGGAAAAGTTGATTTATATGTGCTTGCTTTAACTAGATTGTATTAATCTCCCAAAATAGATATTTGGACCAATTATAGTGCATTGCCCTCATTGAATTCTTGTACTACGCACATACTTGGATCAATCTGAAGTGCCTTCTTTGAGAGTTCATCTACTTTCCTATTTAGTTCTTTAAAAATATGGAAGAAAAATTGATATGGGTCACTAAAGGACCACACTGGATACAAGATAGATACAAACTTGCCTGAGCATTCTATTGATCGATCTTGAATTTATAGGTTGAGAAGCATTTACAAAACAATTGGTTAAACAAAAACCATGGTAGATTACAATATATTTATGACTCTCATTATTTTAAATTCAAGGTTGGTTTAAAAGAAAGCTCTAGTAATTATGGCCCTCAAATTGTTGGTTTAGTTGGCAAAATAAAAAATAATACATAAAATTCAAATTTAGGTAGAATCACACGTGATAATAAACTAGATGCTTAATGTTTTTAGGATGGAAAACATATTCTACAACTCATATTTTCTCAAATAAAAAAGCTTTTACTTTTTAGCATATAATAATGCTATAGTTAAATTTAATAAATTATATTATGATCTTATAATAATATTTTAACAAAATACTCAGTAAAATCTATCAAAATTTAAATCTAATCCTCGTGATATGGTCTACGGGCAAAGACGTCACTTGCATTACCCGTGGCTTGCATTACCCGAATTCAATCCCCACGGTGGATATGTATATGTATAAGAAGTATTTACTCAATAAAAATAATAATTAAATCTAAATATCTTTTAAAAATCTATTTCTAATAATTCATTATATTTAATATATTAAATTTAAATATTATTATTGTTTATTTATTTATATTTAATATATATATATATTTTAATTAGATTTATGAAGTTAAAATAAAACCAACACGCAAGAAATCGCATAATCTCTAAATATATATTTTAAAAACTTGTTTCTAAATATTTATTTAAATCTAAATATATATTTTTTAAAATCTGTTTCTAATAGTTCATTAGGTTTGATATATTAAATTAATTATTATTATTTATTTATTTATATTGGATATTTATTTTTAATTAAATTTATAAATTTGAAATAAAATCAACACATTACAATTATATAATCTCTAAATATCTATTTAAAGATATACTATATTTAATATATTAAATTTAAATATTATTATTATTTATTTATTTATAATAGTTATTTTTTAATTAGATTTATAAAGTTTGAAATAAACTCAACATTGCAATAACTACAAGAAATCACATAATCTTTAAATATGTGGGAAATGAAATGAAAGATTTTAATTATGTCGTCCACACCCAAATATTATTTGGTCTATGGGACCTCAAATATGGAACTACAACTACTCAAATCATATCATATGATTTTTAATATCTTTGAGAAGTTTGTTCCTTCTCCTGATTTGGGTTAGCAATTCTCTAACTTTTTTATTTTAATGTCTTAAAATAACTATAACTCTGCTATAGACACGTTTCCAAGTGTTTCTTTGTATTTTCCAAGGATATATGAAAAACTCGAGTATTTATAGATGAAGTGTTCATTTGTCTCTACTACCCCTGTGCTACAAAGAGTACATATCCTTTCTTCCCATTGTTCTTTGGGCATTGTCCATCTCCTTGTTTCACATCTAAACCTATGAGAGCTAGTCCTTATCTAAGCAATGAGGATTTTTTCCTTCCACTTGATTTCAACACCTATATATGCTTTTTCCTTGAGGTTATACGTTAGGTTAAAATTTGCAATATAATATTATCTTTTCCTGCTTGCATTTTTCCACATTCCACTTCTAAACTTTTCATTTACATAAATTTGTATGTCTTTATTGACATTTGGGCATTCATTTATGTTGATTTCTCAATGTTTCATACAAAACTGATTTTGTTTCATCCATGTATTCTTCCGCCTATGCAACTCTTTGTCCCTAGCTACCCTATACCATCTATCATTTTTTATGTTTTTTGTTTTTTTTGAAGTAACATAACAACTTGATCATAGCAATTGCTTCTAAAGGGAACATTCCAGTTTCAGCTAGAACAATTTCATAAAAGGTTGTGGCTTTAATTTTGAGAAATTTTGTGATTAGATATTTTTGAATCCTTTCTATTTGCCTCCATTTTACATTTGTTGTGCCACTAACCCACACCTCACAACCATACAACAAAACTGGTGTAACAAGTAAGCCAAATAAGACCTTGGTGGTCTTCCAGTTCCACAACCCGGTATTCCTACAACTATTTTGAAGTGCATATAGTGCTCTCCAACCACTTTGAGTTCTTTTCATCCTACATGTATTCCAATTAATTTTGTCATGAAAGTCTATGCCCAGGTATTTGTATTCTACTACTACCTCAAGCGGTTCTCCTGCAAACTAAAATTCAAGTTGTTGCTTCTTCTTTTTTGCTAAAAAATCATAATTTTTGTTTTGCTTGTGTTCACTTGCATCCCAACTTCCTTACAAAAGAGTTCTAGAGCTCAAAGGTGATCTTCTAGATCTTTGGTTGTTTTGTCCACAAAAATTACATCGTCTGCATACATGAGGAGTTTTAGCACATATTTGGCTAAGTGCACACCCTCTCCCCAAAATTTGTTTATCAATTCTTCTAACTTGTCAACCCAAATAAGGTCGTAGATACATCCTCTGCATACATGAGGAGTTTTACCACATATTTGACCAAGTGCATATCCTCTCCCCAAATTTGTTTATCCATTCTTCTAACTTGTCAACCCAAATAAGGTCGAAGATAAAGGACAACCTTGTTTGACACCTATGTCACTACCAAAAAATTCAGATAACCCTTCGTGTTTTTTTATTCTAGCCTTTACATGCTCACATAGTCTGTGAACTACTGCCTTGTAGTGAATTGGAACATCTAGCTCTTCCATTCTACTCCATAATTTTTTTGCCCTATAGTGAATTGGAACCTCTAGCTCTTCTATTCTACTCTATAATTTTTTCTTTGACACTGTGTCAAATACCTTTTTGAAGTCTACAAAACAACAAAAATACCTCCTCTTTTTTGTCCTATATTTTTTCCACTATGTGTTTGAACATGAAAGATATTATCCCAAAAAGTGTTTATTAAAATGGAGGTATACTGTTTTTAAGTTGGTTTTTTATCTAGTGATCTCAATTTAAATTTGAAATTAAAATAGAGGTATAATGTTTCCACATGGATATCCCAATTTATGTTGGTGATGTTTTGATGACATAAGTTCAAATCACTAGGAATAAGACATTCACAAGGAAGAAGGCATTCTATTGATCCAATTATGTCATCCATTGTATTTATCGTTACTTAAGAAAATAAGTATAAAATTGTGACAATTTATTATTATTATTTTGGAATGCATAAAGAAGTTGGTTACATCCACAATATTTTTAGTACTTTTCAAGTGCATGGTTCAAACTATAGTGGTTGCTCCCAACAAGCCTATACCACTTGGATTATAGTTGTTTTTACCTAAAGGAGACCACCCTTGATCCTACCTTAAGGAGACCACCTGTTACTTAGAATTCATTTCGCACGGCCAAGAATTTGTTTTGCACCTCTTGGAATTCTATCATCGTCGTTGGTGGAATTCGTATCATCATCATCGTTGGTATCACTCGCACTCAAAGGATTCTGCATGAACCTAGGTCTCTTCTTGGTGAGTGCTTCGCCCAGATAAACAATTAATACTTAAAAAATTATGCATAAACCTAGGTACTCATAAATCTACATGAACTTAAATTTCTTTTTAAAACAATTACCAATCCACTAATCCTTATTATTTTAATATTTTAATGTAAAATCATTTTGGTGAATGTGCCCATGATTTGATATTCAAATTAAAGGAGAGTAGGACAGTACTCTACACTGCATGTGTCATGCATCCTAGCAATAAGACAAATCACGTATAATTTTAAAATGTACATAGGACAAATCACGTTATTTTTTAAAATGTACATCGTATCGAAGATGTTTGAAAATAAGTTAAAAAAACAACTGATCAATCACAAAATTCGTAAAAATCTTTCTTCCTGGGCCTTTCGTCGGCAGACCTAGTAAACAGGATATCGGCAGGAATTTACATCTAGTCAGACAATATCGGCAGGATTTTACATCTCGTCAGACCTAGTAAACAGGATATCGGCAGGATTTTACATCGATAACAATAAAAGTATTGATACTAGTTAGTTAACTTCTAGAATTCGCTCTAAACACGGCCTCCATCTTCCGCTCGCAGCACAAACTTCTCGTTCACCCTGAATCCGCCGCTTCACCAGAAGCTCTGCCACCAATTTATCTCTCGCACCCTTTTCTGAAAGCAGAGCTTTCAACTCCTGTTTTGACAGGACCATTTTCACTCTAAAACCATCCTTTTCCTCTACCTCTATGCTTTCCTTATTGCAGGTTTTGGACTGAGATTCAGAACCTAAATGATTATCATTGGAGGAAGGAATAAGCCCATAAATCTGACCGCCCTCCAATTTTTGGTCGAGGAGAAGAGCATGGTGAACATCAGAGGAATGAACAAGCAAACAATCGTGGTTATTACCCTCCATGAGCACATCTCTGGCAAGAAGAGGGGGCGCGTATTCCAACAGCTTTCCGTCCATCTTCACAACTTTTACCAACTTTTGACAAGGCTCTGCGAAAACGCGGGTCTGTAAGCAGTTTCCCATTGCTTGATCTATGCAGCACAGATCAAACCTACAAGCCTGGGAAATCTGAGAGCTTGGCTTTCTCTATGGCAGTAGGGGGGAGGAAGAGAAGAGCGTTTATGATACTGTGGGGATGTGGAGATATATAGGGAAGCGTCGGTCAGGGTGTCCTCTTCGTGGAAGGAGTCACCGCTGGCATCTTTTACGAGGACCACTACTTCACACTATTTTTTTAGGAGACTTTTTGCAATTTTTTATCCAAGGTTTGAATGGTTTTACACCATATTTAAATATACAGATATTGAGATTTATATTGACTTACTTTATGAGGGTAGGTATTACATACAGGGAATAGTTTAGTAACCTAGGTGGATTGGTAAGTGCTTAGGTGGATTGGTTAGTGCTTATTTTTAGTTAAGCAATTATCAACAAGACACCTAGGTTCATACCTCAAGGATATCCTGTTTGCAAAAGTGATAGTTTGATCTAAATTCTCTCAGTGTTGAGTGCGAGCCAGACCGACGATATGGTCCCCTCCAAGTCTAATAGGTTCGGTGAAAGTAGCCCCCACTTGTTAGTACTAAAAAAAAATAGTGTGATTAAACCCTGCACTTGTCAATTACTAAAAAATAATGCGGTTTTAATAAAAAAATTCTAATGTAGTTTTAATAAAAAAATTCCAAATCTACATCATTCTATAAGCTAATGTATTGAGAGTATTAGGTTCACCTCAAATTTAATGTGATTCAACCCTGCACTTATTTACTAAAAAAAATGTATAATTGTAATAAATTCTTTTATATAAAAAAAATAATAATTAAAAAATTCCAAATCTACATATTTTATAAGCTAAATGTTTTGGGAGTATTAGGTTCACGTCAAATTTATTACTGGGAGTTCAATCACCTAAACCTGCAATGGAAAGCTCACCGTCAATGATCTGTGGTGGTTGGAGACTCTGGTTCTTTGACATCAACGCATTGTTTGATTGCAATTAATTTATTGCTACTTTCAATGTTTTTTCTTTCCTAGCTCATACATCTTTCACTCTGATTATGGCTTAAATTTAGTCTAGTAATTTTTTTATACTGTGGACCCGTGATTTCGGTTCTCGGGTTTTCAAGCCGACAACATGGTCATTGTCATTGTAATTTTCGATATGATTCTTTTGCTTGGGGAATAATAACGTATTCATACTAAGAAAACCTCTCTTCTACGTTTTTTTGTTTTGTTTTTATGTTGATGTTGGAGAATAAGAAAGAAAACCTTTTCTTTTTCTGGTCCACGAGTTGATTATAATTATGTTAATTTTTAATAATTAATAAATACACGTTTAAATTATAAAGGTTGTATTTATCAAATTTATTCACTTCGTGTAAAAACAGTTTCCACAAAATCTAATAATATTGTTAATCAAAAATCAACATTCTGTCATGCCTTTGACATTTAAATTAATTAAGTCTTTCCTAATATATGGAGTTAAGTAGTCAGTTTTTTCACATTGACGAAAGTACTGACGATCTTCATGACACAAAGTTTCGTCCACCTTAACAAAGAAAAATCACCGAATGCTTTGTTTTCAAAGGGGAAATAATAAATTTGCCTGGCTCTCGGGAACATTCAAATCCTTTTGAAGTGACCCAAGATTAATTTCGTCTAGGATCTTTTATATATATAAATTAATATATTAATTTTTTTTGTTTTTTATATATTATGGTATATTGGATTTAAAACCATGAAGATCATTGTTAAATATTAAAGGAATTTGAACCTTAAACTTTAAATATTTATATTTATTATTTTATTAAGATTTAATGGTAGGTGTAGTTCGTGTATGCATTTGTCAGTTGCTAAAAATAGTGTGGTTGCGACCAACTTTCTTACGTAACAAAAAAAAAAAATATATATATATATATATATATATATAAATAATGGCTTGATTATTAATGAATTTGTTGTTTAATATTTAATGGATTATTACATTAGATTATTTTTTGAATGAAAAAACTTTATATTGATTAATATTAATCATACAAAAATGGGCGGGTGGAATTAGCACACCTCACAAACCATAAAAGTCGTTAGGTGGAGAAAATCACACCTCCTCGTAAAAAAACAGAGTCCAAAAAATATTACTACACGTCGCTGTCAACAATCATTACACAAACATCTCGAGACATAATTATTAAACAAATATCAAGGGACATGATAGAAGTTATTTGCCTCGTTGACATACTACTAGCCTCCATTCGAAGAGAATGGTACATTCCATCCTTCTTATGTATTATCGCCAACTATAGTCTGTTGAAGAGTGGTAGATGCATCGATATAACGAACAGTAGCCGAAGTAGTAGCAATTTCACCCCACCCAACAATTTGCTAAGAAACGATGGGTCGAACATCCCACCTAGAGTTCTGGCGAGAGGAAGGACCAGCTCCATCATCCAGGCATCTGTGGCATTGAGAGGGTTGGGACCAGTGTCTATCTGCCAGAGAATGGGTGAAGCATCGGGAATGTCGACAGGGTCGAGAACAGGATCTGGAGGAGCTTATCGGGGAATTAGGAGGGACACGACTAACTGTGCATGAGGCATTACCCTAATGATCCATCAAAGCATGAAGGTGTTGTAGCTCAACATTCACCTTGTCCACCTGTACATAAATTTGCATCCAACAGTCATAAAAAACAACATACTTATAAACGAAATAAAACGTCATAGTAGGGTCAAGTTGTGTAAAAATCACCTTGCTCCTAGTTTTCCACAAATGGAAGAGAGTACTAATATGGAAAACATTCCACACTGGTTCAAGATTGTCAGAAAAATCAATGGGTTCCCTCATAAAAGCATGAGGCTATAAGAAGGGACTTTTCATGAAAGGTTGAAATAATTCTAGGAGCTATTTCCAAGCAAGAGAAGCCCGTTGACATTGCCAAAAAATATGCAACATGTCCTCAGGTTCACCACAAAAAGGATAGGTAGGGTTTTGAACACTTAGCTACTTAAGTCTATTTCCTTAAGGAAGTCCTTGGTGAATAAGACCCCAAACAAAAAACTTTGTTTAGGCTCAATATATGAAGACTAGACTTGGGAAAAATGTAAAATCCATATTGAGGGTGAGGAGACCAAATCCCTTTTAACATTCAGCCTATGTGACATGGGGACCTAAGGAGTAAGCCAGTGATACCCAAGCTCGACTTTGTATTAAATTAGAGGGACCTTAGGCCAACACCAATCGAACAACCAAAGCTTTTGGAACCTCTTATGTAACTTGCTCCAAATGGAGAAAGGAATATTATCTATGACAACATCATAGGTTTGTTTATCCTCATTTATGAGACTGTAAGTATGCTTGAAAAGGTCCCAAGGTATCCAACTCCTAGTTTGACACGAGAAAAAATCTTTCAAAGATGCAATTCCTTTCCTATAAAAATATTGAACTCTGACCCATTAAACTTGAGTCAACGACATACCTTGCCATGAAATAGTAGGAGACCACCAGACATTCATGTCCTGAAGAGAGGCCCCTGAATTCCAATCCTTTCCTTTCCAACATAGTCAGGGTTTAAGCGCCTCCCAAGCTTTCCAAATACTCTTGATAACAAAATAACCCTGAATTTTAAAGGAACAAGGGGCAATAAGAATAGTTTGAAGGCTCAACCCCTTCCAATTGTTTTTTCCATAGGGTAAGCCATAAGACAAGCAATATCAAATGAGAATTTTCTAGTGCTCATTACTTGTGAGGGATCGAGGAATCCATTTAGCACATAAAATAAATCTTGTCGTTGGCAATTAAAAAGGCCCATACCTCCATAGGATTTGGGTAGGAAACACACCTCTCATGCCACCCTATGAAAGCCTCTTTTCATAACATTGTTTACCCACAAGAAGTCTCGTAAGAGCTTATCTTGTTTCTTATAACAAGCCTTGGAGGGCACCCAACAAGAATAATAATAAACATGAGTGGTAGCCAAAACCTTAGAACAAATTTGAAACTTTCCTGCCAAAGAAAGTTTTTTTGACGACCAGTAGGCTAACTTCTTCTCAACCTTTTGAGTAACATGTTGCCAAAGTTGTGCAGAAGAGCCAAGAAAATCAAAAGGGATCCCCAAAAATTTAAATACTTCACCTGGATGGATCCATCCCCATTGATACTGGTTGAGCCAATTAGGTATTGCATTAGGGGAAGATCTATAACATAAGGTTTTCCTCCACTTAATGCTAGAACCAAAGGCCTTACAAAATACTTTCAAACAATAAATGTTTGAGGATAGGGACTGCTCATCTTCTTGAATAGTCAAAAAGGAATCATCAACAAAGTGATCATTAACTAGCTGAAGGCTGGAATTAGGGAGTGAGATGCCTCTAAGGCTCCCTTGAGAAACCTTATGTGCCAAAAGATAGCCAAAAGCTTTAGTAGTAAGAATATAAAGTGAGGGGGCAAGAGGACAACCCTGCCAAACAAACCGACCTAGTTGAATGGATTCTTATTGACGATTGTTTAAGGTAAGAGTAGCAGAGGCATCTTGAAAAAGCATGTGAATTGTGTTGATGAAAAGCTAACCAAAGCCCAATGCTTGAAGCATAGAGGTGATGAAATACCATTCCATTTTGTCATGTTTTTTTTCAAATTAATTTTAATAAACATAGCATTTTGTCCTAAGGAGTGGTCCCATTCTATACCTTTCCAAACTGCAAGCATATTATCTAGAAATATATCTTCCTTGAAAAAACCTAGTTTTTTCAGGTCTAGCTATTATAGGTAGAAGATGCCGAAGCTTACGAGCAACAACTTTAGCAATAATCTTGTAGCTCACATTCAAAAGGGTGATAGACCTCCAACTAGTAAACAGTTCAGGATCACCATATTTAGGAATGAACTTAACATTCCCTTTGTTGATGATGGATCCTAGAGTTCCACACTGTATGAATTCCAAGCAAACTTTGTGCAAATATGGACCTATCATGTCCCAAAATTCCTTGTAGAATTCGTAAGGAAAACCATATAATTCAGGGGATTTATCATTGGCCATGAGGGACAAAGCTTCCTTAATATCCTTTAAAGATAAAGGTGTATCACACAACTTCACTTGAGTGGGAGAAAGCTTACAGGGAATAATGGAACAACTCCTTGATAATGATGAAGAAAAACCTTAATGATATCCAGAAGTGTAGTGAACCTCCCTACTTCCATTTGAATGGCATGAAATTGAGATTGTTGAGCAGGAGGTCAAAGTCATTTGAAGAATTCCTTAGAGACTTTATCTCCAATTTGAAGCCAATATAGGCGAGCTCGAAGCTGAGCTCCCTTAGCTTCATACATATCCTCTTTCTTAAGTTCATGCCTCAAGGCTGCAACATAAGATTATAGATTTATATTATATGGATAATTCTCAAGCTTGAGACAAGCTTTATGGAGCTCTTATTTCAAATTTGAATTAGTTTTTCTTCTGCAATTTGCAATGTCCACCTCTAAAGTTGAATTAGCTTTTATTCTGCATTTTATAATGTCCACCCCTAAAATAGCACAAATCAAACCTACAAGTTTGGCAAATCTGAGAGTTTGGATTTCTCTATGGTAGTAGGGATGTGGAAGGGAAGAGAAGCGCGTTTATGATACAATGGGGATGTGGGGATATATAAGAAAACGTCGATCAGGGTGTCCTCTTCGTGGAAGGAGTCACCGCTGGCATATTTTACGAGGACCACTACTTCACACTAATATTTTTTTAAAAAACTTTTTGCAATTTTCTATCCAAGGTTTGAAAGGTTTTACACCATATTTAAATATTTTTTTTGGTTACATAGAAGAGTTGGTTCAAATCACAGGGTTGCTCCCACCAAACCTATTCCACCTCGTTATTGTTGATCCGACGTGAAGAGGACCACTAAATGGTCAAACCTATTCTACCTCGTTATTGTTGACACAACGTGAAGAGGTTTCGTACCATGGATATGATGCGCATTAAAAGATTTAAATCAGATTACTTCTTTTACAAACAGGCAATATGAGTGTCTTCTATAAATAATTCGATATGAGTGTCTTCTATCCAAGGTTTGAAAGGTTTTACACCATATTTAAATATTTATTTTTTTGGTTACATAGAAGAGTTGGTTCAAATCACAGGGCTGCTCCCACCAAACCTATTCCACGTTATTGTTGATCCGACGTGAAGAGAACCACTAGATGGTCAAACCTATTCTACGTGAAGGGGTTTCGTACCATGGATCTAACGCGCACTAAAAGATTTAAATCAAATTACTAATATGAGTGTCTTCTATAAATAATTCATTAGAACTTTTATTGACTTACTTCTTGGGGGCAGGTATTACATTGAGGAATAGTTCAGTTAAAAAATCCAAATCTGCAGCTTTTTATAAGCTAAATGTGTTGGGAGTATTAGGTTTACGAGGTCAATCACCTAAACCTGTAATGGAAAGCTCATCGTCAATGATTTGTGGTGGTTGGAGACTCTGGTTCGTTGACATCAACGCATTGTTTGACTGCAATTAATTTACTTTCAATGTTTTTCCTTTCTAGTTCATAAATCTTTCACTCTGATTATGGCTTTATTTTAGAGCAGTAATTCTTTTATATTGTGGACCCGTGATCTCGCTCCTGGTTTTCAAGCCGGCACAACGTGGTCATTGCCATTGTAATTTTCGATATAAATCTTTTGCTGGGAATAAGAACGTATTCATACTAAGAAAACCTCTCTTCTCCCTGTCTTTTTTTGTTTTTGAAGCTATTGGATGTTGATGCTGGAGAATAAGAACGTATTCTTACTAAGAAAACCTCTTTCGGTTTTTTTCTTGTTGAGAGCTATTGGAGGTTGTGACGGGGTCGTCAGAAATGTTTTTTACTATGGTTACGTAATAATTTAATTATTATTTTTAAGTTATATCAAAGAGTTGGTTACAACAATAACTAGTATTTATGTAAAATTCAAACCATAAAATTACTTCTATCATATTTTGATTCAGCTTAAAAGAAACAACAGTCTGCATTTGTTATTTAGATTGATGGGACATACTTTGGACTTGGTTTATGTCTTCTTAATATATGCGATGGAGTTAGGTAGTCCGTTTTTTCACATTGACGAAAGTACGTCATCTGACGATATTTATGACACGAAGTTCCGTCCACCTTAACAAAGAAAAAACACCGAATGCTTTGTTTTCACATGGGGAAATAATAATTTGGCTATAGGGAACATTCAAATCCTTTTGAAGTGACACAAGATAAATTCGTCTAGGATCCTATGTTTTATATATATAAATTAATATATTAAGAATTTTTGTTTTTTTATTAAGATGATGAAGACCATTGTTAAATATCAAAGGAACTTGAATTTTAAACCTTAAATATTTATATTTATTATTTTATTAAGATTTAATAGTGGAGCAGTAGTTTGAACCCTACATTTTTCAGTTACTAAAAATAGTATGGTTGTGATCAACTTGTGGTTGTGACCAACTCTCCCATGTAACCAAAAAAAAAATCTTATGGCTTGACTATTAATGAATTTGTGGTCTAAATCACACCTCTCCGTAAAAAACAAAGTCTAAAAAACATTACTACATGCCATCACCATCAATCACTACACAGATATCTCGACACATAATCATTAAACAAAGATCAAGGGGCAGGACGAAAGTTATCTGCCTCGTTGACATCCTACCAGCCTCCATCTGAAGAGATTGGGACATTTCATCCTTCTTTTGCATTACCGCAAACCAGAGTTTGTTGAGGAGCGACAGGTGCATCGGTATGAAGAACAACAACCGAAGTAGTAGCAATGTCATCCCATCCAACAACTGGCTTAGAAGCAGCGGGTCGAACATCCCACCCGAAGTTCTACCAATAGGAAGGATCAATTCCATCATCCAGGCGTCTGCGACACTATCAAGGTTGGGACTAGTGTTTATCCGTCAAAGAATGGGTGAAGCATCGAGAACCTCATCAGGGCTGAGAACGGGACTTGAAGGAGCTTCTCAGGGAATTGGATGGGACACGACTAACCGTGCATGGGGCATTACCCTAATGATCCATCAGAGCACGAAGGTGTTGCAGCTCAACGTTCACATTGTCCACCTGTACACAAATTTACATCTAGAAATCATAAAAAACAACATTCTTATCAGCGAAAGAAAATGTCAAAGTGGGATCAAGTAGTGTAAAAATGGTCTTCCTCTTGGTTTTCCACAAATGGAAGAGAGTACTGATACGAAAAACATTCCACACTGGTTCAAGATTGTCAGAAAAATCAATTGGTTCCCTTAGAATAGCGTTAGGCCATAAGGGACTCCGCATGAAAGGTTGAAAGAATTCTAGGAGCCATTTCCAAGCAAGAGAAGCCCATTGACATTGCCAAAAAACATGCAACACATCCTCAGGTTCACCACAAAAAGGACAGGTAGGGTTCTGAACACCTAGCTACTTAAGTCTATTTCCTAGAGGAAGTCCTTGGTGAGTAAGACTCAAAACAAAAAAACTTTGTTTAGGTTCAATATATGAAGCCCAGACTTGGGCAAAATGTAAACTCCATCTTGATGGTGAGGAGACCAAATCCCAATTAATATTCAACCTATGTGGTATGGGGACCTGAGGAGTAACCCAATTATACCCAAGTTGGGCTTTGTACTAAATTATAGGGACCTTCTTAGGCCAACACAAATCAGACCACCAAGGCTTTTGTAACCTCTTATGTAACTTGCTCCAAATGGAGAAAGGAATATTATCTATGACAACATCATAGGTTTGTTTATCCTCATTTATGAGACTGTAAGTATGCCTAAAAATGTCCCAGGATATCCAACTCCTAGTTTGACACGAGAAAAAAAACTTAAGATATGCAATTCCTTTCCTATAAAAACATTGAGCTCTGACTCATTGAACTTGAGCCAATGACATACCTTGCCATGATATAGCATGAGACCACTAAACATTCATGTCCTAAAGAGAGGCCCCTAAATTCTAATCCTTTACTTTATAGCATAGTCAGGGTTTACGCACCTCCTAGGCTTTCCAAATACTCTTGATAACAAAGAAACCCTAAATTTTTATAAGAACAAGGGTAGTAAGAATAGTCTGAAGGCTCAACCCCTTCCAATATTTTTTGCCATAGGGTAAGCCATAAGACAAGCAATTTCAAATGAGAATTTTCTAATGCTCATTAATTGTGAGGGATCGAGGAATCCATTTAGCACATAAAGCAAAACCTTATCTTTGGCAATAAAAAAGGTCCATACCTCCACAGGATTTGGGTAGGCAACACACCTCCCATGCCACCCTATGAAAGCCTCTTTTCATAACATATTTTACCCACAGGAAGTCTTGTAAGAGCTTATCCAGTTTCTTATAACAAGCCTTGGAGGGAACCCAACAAGAAGAATAATAAACATGAGTGGTAGCCAAAACCTTAAAACAAATTTGAAACTTTTCTGCTAAAGAAATTTTTTTTGACAACTAGTAGGCTAACTTCTTCTCAACCTTTTGAGTAACATGCTGCCAAAGTTGTGCAGAAGATCCAAGAAAAGTAAAAGGGATCCCTAGAAATTTAAATACTTCACCTCGATGGATCCATCCCCATTGATACTAGCCTATCCAATTAGGTATTGGATTAGGGGAAGATCTATAGCAGGAGGTTTTCCTCTACTGAATGCTAGAACCAAAGGCATTACAAAAGACTTTCAAACATTAAATGGCTGAGGACAGGGACTGCTCATCTTCTTGAATAGTCAAAATGAAATCATTGACAAAGTGACCGTTAACCAGCTGAAGGCTGGAATTGGGTAGTGAGATGCCTCTAAGGCTCCCTTGAGAAACCTTATGTGCCAAAAGATAGCCAAAAGCTTTAGTAGTAAGAATATAAAGTGAGGGGGAAACAGGACAACCCTACCAAACATACCAACCTAGTTGAATGGATTTCGATTGATAATTATTCAATGTAAGAGTAGTAGAGGCATATTGAAAAAGCATGTGAATTATGTTGATGAAAATTTGACCAAAGCCCAATGCTTGAAGCATAGAGGTAATGAAATACCATTCCATTTTGTCATATGCTTTTTCAAAATCAATTTTAATAAATAAAGCATTTTGTCTTGAGGAGCGGGCCCATTCCATACCTTCCCAAACTGCAAGCACATTATCTAAAATATATCTTCCTTGAACAAACCTAGTTTATTCAAGTCTAACTATCATAGGCAGAAGATGCTGAATCTTACAAGCAATAGCTTTAGCAATAATCTTGTAGCTCACATTCAAAAGGGTGATAGGTCTCCAAATGGTAAATGGTTTAGGATCACCAGATTTAGGAATGAACTTAACATTCCCTTTGTTGATGATGGCTCCTAGAGTTCCACACTGTATGGCTTCCAGGTAAACTTTGTGTAAATTTGGACCTATCATGTCCCAAAATTCCTTCTAGAATTTTCAAGGAAAGACATCTAACCCAAGGGATTTATCATTGGCCATGAGGGACAAAGCTTCCTTAAGATACTCTAAAGATAAAGGTGTATCACACAAATCCACTTGAGCGGGAGAAAGCTTACAGGGAACAATGGAACACCATTCATATAATGCTTGTTGACACTCATCATTAAGAGGTTGAGAAGCAAAAACTCCCTGATAATGATGAACAAAAGCCTTAATGATATCCGAAAGTGTAGTGAACCTCCCTGCTTTTGTTTGAATGGCATGGAATTGAGAATGTTGAGCAGGAGGTCGAAGCCGTTTGAATAATTTCTTAAAGACTCTATCTTCAATTTGAAGCCAATGTATGCGATCCCAAAGCTGAGCTCCCTTAGCTTCATACAATTCCTCTTTCTTAAGTTCATGCCTCAAGGCTGCAACATGAGACTGAAGATTTATATTATATGGAGAATTCTCAAGCTTGAGATAAGCTTTATGGAGCTCTTCTTTCAAAGCTAAATTAGCTTGTCTTCTGAATTTTACAATGTCCACCCCTAAAATACGTAGAATTTTGGTGGTGCATTGGATAGCAAAGTTACACCAATTAATCCAACCTAGAGAGCCCTATGATCGAGGGAGAAAGTTCCATATTCGAAAGATATCGACCTTCATGTGCAAAAAGGAAACATCAAAGTAGAAATGAGAGGAGTGAACTTTAGGGTGCGTATATTGCATGTCGATAATAAACAAAATGGGAGTGTGGTCCAAAAACGTAGTGTCGGGTAAGGCTGTGACAAAAGGGTTCAAGGGCTTGAAATGAGAAAAATAAAAGGAGTCACTTTCAAAGACCATTGTCCGATCTAACCTCTCTAGGACCTTGGTTGACTCAGCTTGGAAGTTCGACCAAGTAAACTAGAGCTCCCAAGGAAAATTGGAGGATGTAAAGCAGGAGTTTGGATCAAATAGACACAACTTATTTTTCATAAAAACCAGGTCTCCCATTTGCCAGAGCACCAACGTCTTATCAAATGACTGATTTTATTCGAATCCTTTTCTACCATGTTGAAATCACCACAAAAAACCAAGTGGCTAGAGGTATAGAGAAAGCTAGCCATTGCCAAAGAGAGCTCCTAATCGAAGCATCATTAGAGGCATAAATTTTGATCACCCCAAACGACTTCCCTCTAATCTCAAGTAAAATCTAAACAACTTGGTAAGATGTGTCAACACCCTAAGTCATCGGATGTGGTTGCCACTTGGGTGCTAAGATAGTGACAACTCCTCCTTTCCCAGGCAAATTCTTGGTAGAATAAAGCATGCTACGTGGACTAAGAAAATTACAAACACACCACATATTGAAATCGCTTATCTTAACTTCTTGCAAACATAAAAAGTCAAAATCTCCATGCAAATGAGCAACATTCACCAACTCACTTTGGACTAGGTATTTATGGACTGGATCTGTCAGTCCTCGTACATTCCATGAGAAAAATATCATGAGAACTTGTCAGGATTCATAATATCCATGACATCCTTTGAATCACCTTGGCCCTGAAATTAACTAAAGGAATTAGCACCTCCACTGAAATTACTCTCATCCAAGGACATTTGAAGAACAAACTCATCGCATTGGTGATGCTTGTCAAATCTCAGGCCCAAGCTATCCCTCGAGGGGCTTCGAGAACGATGAAATTTAAAAGCTTGTTCCTCCACAATCGCAGAGTATGTGGATGTCGTCGATGGTAAGATGGTATGGTTGTGGGACGAGCCTCCACAACAATCGAGGTGAATGTAGGGCCAGACCCAAGAGAAGCTAAAAAAAATATGGTGGTTGAGTCACTACAAGGGCGATCAGAATAGCATTCGGGACCCCTACAACTTGCATGGTGGGTTGAATGTTAATGACAGCTAGCGTGGCGGCTTCAGAAGACTGCACAAAGTTAGTGGGGTCTTGCAAAACCTGGGTATTGACGGGCCTGGTCTAAGTAGGTTGCAAAGAGGGATTGGCCTTCTTAGAGTGCTTAGAAGCACGATTTTTCCTGGTAGTAACCTTTTTCCAATCACCTTGGCGTTCTCGGGTCCCATTAGATTGAGATACTGATGCAATCAAAGGGTTTTGGGTTTGTTTGAATTTCCACTCCATCAGTGGGTAATATCGAATCTTGTGAGTAGAAAACTGGTAACAATACCAAGTATTCAGTAAATTGATATAGGCTATAGGTTGTGCAGTGTAGGTATCACCAATATGGATATCTATGAATTTCGAAATGTCTTTCATGAGGTCGACTTTGACACAATCCCACTTGGTAGAGTGAGCTGAGAAAAACCTTTCAGGCTCAAGACATACAAACTTTCTAAGGTAAGAGACGAGCGCTTGCAAAAAATCCTAAAATTGGATAGGTAAACCTGAGAACTCAATCCACATAGGAACTTTGAGCTCAGATTGATCACTGGTTGTGAAGTCATGAGTGTAAGATTGCAAAATTAACAGAGAATTTCTCATCATCCAAGGACCTTTGGCTAACACTTTTTGAGCTTGAGCAGGATCAGGGAAGTGAAAAAGGAAATAATCCTTGGTGAGATTCTGAACATTATCGATTATCACACCATGCGGACCCCAAACTTGTTGCACCCAAGACCTAATGAGGGTATCATTGGGAATTATACCCAAAAAATACCCGACAACGGTATGTGACTCAAACTATTTGCAAGCACTATGAAACTCATGCAAGGAAATGTAAACAACAGGGATAGTATTCTTACCTCATGAAACACTTTTGAGATAAACTTTCTCGAGTGCTTCCTTGGCGCCATTGCTCTCCCCAGCCAACTTAGTAGCAACTGAGCTAGCCATTAGGGTGGCCAAAAATTTAAACATGATAGAATACCATCCTAGGTGGTATTAATTCAAATTTGTGACAAGACCCAAGTAATATTTCCCAGCCTTAAATGGCTTAATATGACATGCAGAACCCAACAGAGCATATGGAATGCAACATGGATAAGATTTCGACGATTCAGATGCTATATGCACATTAGATTTTTTTCTCACCTTTTATCATTAGATATGTTATTTTGTTTTTAAAATAAGTTAGGACGTAATTTTTATTAGGTTAATTTGATTATAAAAAGAAATTATTATATTGTTATCATTACATATTTATTAAGTTAATTAAATTATATTTAACTTATTCTTTTATCAAAAATATTTTCATTTACTTCTCTATCAAAGATATTTGTTATCTTCCTCAAAATGCTAAGTTTCCACAAATAATTTTTTTACATCATTTTTATTAAAAGAAAAAATCTCACTCATACAGATCCAAAATTTAAATTTTGTCATGATAAAATTCAACACTGTGAATGGCTAAAATATTTGTTACCTAGTTTCCATATCTATAAATTTCTTATCTATAACAACCTAAAAATTTCTATTACTTTTTTAGGGGTTTTATTCATGCCCCTAATATTCCAAGATATTATTTTCATTGTTATTTTTTGTTTTGATATGTGGATGTAGCCCAACTTCTTATTAATACTTTACAATATTTGCTTTTGTTTTTAATATCAATATTCCTTTGGGTTTCTTTTCCTCTTTGTTTTTGCTTTTTCTATCTTCTTCTCTCTTTTCATTCCCATCAATACTTCCATCTTCATCAATCACTTCAATCTTCGCACAATCTTCATAGTAAGACTTATCATCTTTAGGTTTGTCTTACTATGAAGGATAGGAAGTGCAAGGAATAACCTCAAAATCACATTCTTCTTTATGTTGCCTTAGAAACACTAAAGTGCAAGGATGCTCTTCCATAGAATTTACCTTCATATTATGCCCAAGAAAATCCTAAATTATCACAAATTTCTTTCATCCTCATTTCTTTATTATACTACTCTTGAAACCCTAAAGTTCAAGGGATAACCTTTATACCACTTTCACTTTTATTTCCAAGAGAGGATTATATACTACTTGAGGAAAATGAAGGTGATTTACCTCGAATAAACTTGACCTCTTTTGTTGTCTTTTTTTTTTGGATTTTCCTCCATGTCTTCCTTTGCACCTTTAATTCCTTTTGAACATGAACTTGCACACTGTACTTTCTCATCCCTTATATCCTTCTTTGTTTCTTCTCACGGTTGATCTAATTGAGCTATGGTAGCATCTACCATATGGTGTTGTAGATAGGGTTTTTTTACCTCTTCTTTTGGAGTGGAATATCCTTGATCTAATATAGCTTCTATTACTATATGATCCTTACCTTGTTTTGAAATTTATCTCATGACAAAAAAATTATCTATCTTCATAGTTTTCAATTTGTAAACTCTTGATATGTGTCTAGTCTCATAACAATTGTGGCATACTATATTTTCATACTTCACTTGTTGATCCCATTCTCTTGATTTAGATTTAATCTTAATGGATTGTGTCAAATATTTTGAAATATCCATAGCAACACATATTCAAGTATATATATAGCATGCTTTCACTCCTTAATAGCTAGTCCTTCCTTGATGAATTTTCCTAGGGTATTTTCAATATTCTTCAAAATATCCTTCTTAATAAGTTGATATGGAAGTCCAAAAAACCTTACTCACATTGCTTAATACTTTCTCTCAATAGAAAAAAATTCATTTTATTGTCTTAAATAAAGGGCATATATTCCCCTAAGCCATGGGCCACCACCCATTATTTTATGCCTAATTTTTAATTTGAAAATATGATGAGGGAAAAACCTTTTTTAAAAATGTCATAGAGTAATCTGAATTCACTCCCCACTTTCAGCTGATCCAATTTTGAATCTCCAAAAACCTTGGCTAGGATCTATGAAATTTACATATTAACCTTTTACTTTTAAAAACTATGCTCAATTATCTTATCCTTAATGATCACTTCTAGTATAAAATCTACTAAGTAGATCAAATCAAATATCACTTCTAGTGTAAAATCTACTAAATGGATCAAATCAAATATAGGGCGCATATTCTCATATCCTTTCGTGAGGAGAAATGTTACATTCTCAGAGAAAGCGCTCGAATAATGTGCTTATAAACAAAACAGTGCAATTCATTTGTATCCCATATTTTGGTGCTAAAATCAGTCCATCTTGATGTTGCACGTAAAGCCCTTCAAACGTCCCAATCCAATCTTATGTTTCTCCATTTCTTAGCATTTTACTGGAATATTTGTTGGCATTGATGACATTGATAAAGAAGTATATATCAGACACAACAAGGTTGTAAAACAAAAACTAATATACACAATGAGTATATCCGAGTTTCCTGTACTCCTGCCTTGTATAATTTTGAGAGGCTTTCAAACAATTTTCCAAATTTAAAACGAAAAAGAAATAAAAAATATTTTAGATCCCCAAAGTTTTCCTAGGTGGAAAGCGAAGCGAAAAATACTTGTCACTCAAAATACAATTGTTTTCTTTAACAATACTAGTACATTTTAACTCAAAAACCCGTCGTATATTTCTCAATCAAAACCATACAGCTTCAACAACAAAATATTTTCCTAAGCCGCAAGCATTAAAATTTTCAGACACTTTTCATTTAAAGATTAAAAATAAAAATTAATAATAAAAAAAAATTAAAAATAATTAAATTCGGAGGCCTTCGGCTTTTCCGGTGCGCTCTACGCCGCGCGCGGTGCACAATAAATAATAAATATAAATAAATAAATTAAAAAAATACAATTTATTATTATTATTTTGGGTACATAACGAAGCTGGTTACATCTACAATATTTTTAGTACGCGCCAAATGTATAGTTTAAATCAGCAGCTGTTCCAACAAGCCTATACCACCTCATTATATTGATTTTACTTGAAGAAAACCACCCTTGATCATGTCAAGTGTATGTTTCAAACCACAGGAGCTGCTCCAACAAGCTTATACCACCTGGTTATTGATCCTAGCTAAAGGAGACCACCCTTGATCCTAAATGAAGGAGACCACCGGTCACTTAGAATTTATTTAGCACCCTTGATCCTAGTTGAAGGAGACCACCGGGTCGCTTAGAATTCATTTAGCACCCTTGTTAGAATTCATTTCACATCGTTGTCTCCCTAGCACTCAAAGGATTTTCCATGAACCTAGGTCTCTTCCTGGTAAGTGCCTTGGCCAGACAAACAATTATGAGTACTCAAAAAATTGTACATGAACTTAATTTTTTTTTTTGTATAAATGCTTATTAACACACACCCCTACTGTGGTTTGAACTTGGATCTTCCAAAAGAAAACCTGAAACCCTAATCACATGAGTGTCTCACAAAACCTTAAATTTATAAACAAACAAACAATTACCATCCACTAGAATGTGCACATGATTTGATATTCAAATTGAAGGAGAGTAGGAGAGTACTATGATTTGATATTCAAATTGAAGGAGAGTAGGAGAGTACTATCCTAGCAATAAGAGAAATCACGTATTTTTTTAAAATGTACATAGGACAAATCACGTAATTTTTAAAAATGTACATCGTAACGAATATGTTTGAAAATAAGTTTAAAATACAACTGATCAATCACAAAATTCGTAAAAACCTTTCTTCCTGTGCCTTTCGTCGGCAGACCTAGTAAACAGGATATCAGCAGGATTTTACATCGATAACAATAAAAGTATTGATAGTGGTTAGTTAACTTCTAGAATTCGCTCTAAACACGGCCTCCATCTTCCGCTCGCAGCACAATCTTCTCGTTCACCCTGAATCCGCCTCTTTACCAGAAGCTCTGCCACCAATTTATCTCTCGCACCCTTTTCTGAAAGCAGAGCTTTCAACTCCTGTTTTGACAGGACCATTTTCACCCTAAAACCATCCTTTTCCTCTACCTCTATGCTTTCCTTATTGCAGGTTTTGGACTGAGATTCAGAACCTAAATGATTATCACTGAAGGAAGGCATAAGCCCATAAATCTGACCGCCCTCCAATTTTTGGTCGAGAAGAAGAGCATGGTGAACATCAGAGGAATGAACAAGCAAACAATCGTGGTTATTACCCTCCATAAGCACATCTCTGACAAGAAGAGGGGGCGCGTATTCCAACAGCTTTCCGTCCATCTTCACAACTTTTACCAACTTTTGACGAGGCTCTGCAAAAACACGGGTCTGTAAGCAGTTTCCCATTGCTTGATCTATGCAGCACAGATCAAACCTACAAGCCTGGGAAATCTGAGAGCTTGGCTTTCTCTATGGCAGTAGGGAGGAGGAAGAGAAGCGCGTTTATGATACTGTGGGGATGTGGGGATATAGAGGGAAGCGTCGGTCAAGGTGTCCTTTTCGTGGAAGGAGTCACCGCTGGCATCTTTTACCAGGACCACTACTTCACACTAATATTTTTTTATGAGACTTTTTGCAATTTTTTATCCAAGGTTTGAAAGGTTTTACAGCATATTTAAATATACAGATATACATTTAAATATATTTAAATAGAGATTTATATTGACTTACTTCTTGAGGGTAGGTATTACATACAAATTATTGACTTACTTCTTGAGGGTAGGTATTACATACAAATAAGGAATAGTTTAGTAACTTTTGAGGCTTAGGTGGATTGGTAAGTGCTTATCGAGTTAAGCAATTATCAACAAGACACCTAGGTTCATACTTCGGGGATATCTGTTTGTAAAAGTAGTAGTCTGATCTAAATCCTTTCAGTGTTGATTGCGCGTCAGACCGACAATATGGTCCCCTACAAGTCTAATAGGTTTGATGAAAGCAGCCCCAATAATTTGAACCCTGCAATTGTTATTCTAAAAAAAATAGTGTGATTGAACCCTGCACTTGTAAATTACTTGATTTTAGTAAAAAAATTCAAATCTACATCATTCTATAAGCTAATGTGTTGGGAGTATTAACTTCACGTCAAATTTAATGTGATTAAATCCTGCACTTATTTACTAAAAATATATAGTATAATTGTGATCAACTCTCTTATATAAAAAAAAAAAAAAAAAATTAATTAAAAAATTTCAAATCTACACATTTTATAAGCTAAATGTTTTGGGGGTATTAGGTTCACGTGAAATTTAGCACTGGGAGGTCAATCACCTAAACCTGCAATGGAAAGCTCACCGTCAATGATCTGTGGTGGTTGGAGACTGGTTCTTTGACATCAACGCATTGTTTGATTGCAATTAATTTATTGCTACTTCCAATGTTTTTCTTTTCCTAGCGCATACATCTTTCACTCTGATTATGGCTTAAATTTAGTCTAATAATTTTTTTTATATTGTGGACCCGTGATCTTGGTTCTCGGGTTTTCAAGCCGTCACAACATGATCATTGTCATTGTAATTTTCGATATGATTCTTTTGCTTGGGGAATAATAACGTATCCATACTAAGAAAACCTCTCTTCTCCGTCTTTTTTTTGTTTTGTTTTTGAAGCTATTGGATGTTGATGCTGGAGAATAAGAACGTATTCATACTAAGATTCTTTTGCTTGGGGAATAATAACGTATTCATACTATCTTTTTTTTTGTTTTTGAAGCTGTTGGATATTGATGCTGGAGAATAAGAACGTATTCATTATAAGAAAACCTCTCCTCTTTCTGCTTTTTTGGAAGCTTGTAATAGGGTTGTTAGAAATGGTTATATAGGAGAGTTGGTTATAACTATACTAGAATTTAGTAATTGATAATTTTAGGTTTAAATCATAGACTAAATTTATTGCACTTTGTATTGTTGAGGGTGCTTCCACTAAATCTATTGCATTTCGTATTGTTGAGGTTGCTTCCACTCAATCGATTCCACTTCGTATTGTTGACCGGGCGTGAATAGAACCAACGGTCTATCAAACCATATGGGCTGCTTCCACCAAATTTATTAAACTTCGTATTGTTGACCCAAAGGAGAAAAACAGTTTGTCATGCATTTGTCATTTAAATTGATGAGACATACTTTGGACTTGGTTTAAGTCTTCTTAACATGGTTATGCATAAGGGGTTGGACACAAAATGTACTTGTAAAAAAATGACAAATCCTAATCAAAATCAAGGTGAATCCTAAGCAAATCAAATCGAGCATCTTCATATCAAAATTTGGGGTATTTGAAGCCCTAAAATGTAAGGTCAACTTTGGGGCCACTTTTGACCTATTAAATCATCTTATAACTTCATAAAAACACCACCATTAGATCAGGCTTGAAAAGAGCTTTCCAACGAGTACAAATATGCCTATGTTTGGATATATATTATGGCGAATTAACCCTAAGAAACAATTGGTCTTGAAAATTTTAGGCAAATGGGCCGACGTCGAGGGTCCTCATATTCACCAATTTCCAATTTTGAAAATCCTAATATTCCTCCAATTTATAAATATTCACCACTATGCATAACCCTCGCTTCTTAATATATGAGATGGAGTTAGGTAGTCAGTTTTTTCACATTGACGAACGTACGACGATTTTCATGACATGAAGTTTAGAGAAATTAATTATTTGTAATGTTTAAGGATTTGATAAGCAATAGTTAGGTGCTCAACAACATGCAATCAGTTTGGTTTCGTTATGGAAACCGCATCTAACTATTTTGTACTCCTATAAAGTGTATCAATATTCTTGAATGTATAATCATCAAATGATCAATATCATCAATATTATTGTGATCATAATCAATATGATTCTTCCTCCTTAACATTGAATCTGGACATCTTGTGTATACAAAAATGGTTATTGTTCATCCGTTGTTATTGTATTGTTCATTTTAGATTGCTTTATGTAGATCCTATTTTCAACAAATGGTATTAGAGCCAGTGCGACCTCCATTGTCTTGCAATCGCAATAGTAGCACATTCGAATGCCATGTTGAAGGAGTAGAGGACGATTTAGTTGTGGAAGACACTATGACGTTGTTGCAAACCCTCTTGTCCGACTGTGGTTGACGAGTACAAATGTGGTGGTCTGTCCCTGCACGAAGCTAATAAATCTGAAGGGAAGATAAGGGAGGACGATGACCAATTTTCCCTCTATTTTATGCCTATACAAAAAGAGGCGTTAAGGCACCTTTGTAGTCAATATAAAGATAGACCCAAACTTCTTTATGCTCGAGGAATTTGCTCATTTTTATTG
Organism: Wollemia nobilis; assembly: GCA_028583015.1. Lineage (NCBI taxonomy): Eukaryota > Viridiplantae > Streptophyta > Pinopsida > Araucariales > Araucariaceae > Wollemia > Wollemia nobilis. Next base: position 6,392,671 of record JAQPPZ010013513.1, read on the forward strand.
AGGTCTGATTTGTGCATCCAACAAGGCGTTATAGTTTAGGCACCTACTACGGCCTGTGCCCATTTTTCTTGTGGTCTGATTTGTGCATACAACAAGGTGTTATAGTTTAGGCACCTACTATGGCATGTGAGACATTACACGACGAGGACCGTTTGTTGTTCACACACACTAGGGCGAAACAAAAATTAATCAGACTCCCTAAGGTTGAAATCCAACCATTGATTTTTTGACATGTGGCAGTCTCCTTAGTTGTTGTGTAAGCATCGTGACAAGTTGGCCCGTGCAGTAGAAACATTGTCGTGGTTGTGAGGGTGGATGCAGTATTCACAAGAGTAAGGTACAATTTTTTCTTTTATTTCTTCATTTAAGGGTTGAATTATTTAAACAGAAAAGAAGAGAAAGGAAATAAAAAAAATTGAAAAAAAAAAGTTATTTTAAGGAGAGAAGCATTTTTTTTCAAATAAACAGTTTGAAATCTGAAACTTTGAAATTGTTAAATGTTATGGAAAAATATGGATGTTTATTTTATAAAGGAGGTTGTAAAGTTCTTTTTTGAATTTTTTTTTGGGAGATAAAAGGTTTTCCACTTCAAATATATATATATTTTTTTAGGTGGTGGCCACAAGGGGTAAACAGACTGTGACCACGAGGGAACCATTACATAACATATCCGCAACATGTGAGGCGAGAGATTAGAACTTGGGCCTCTCAGCAACTAGAGAGGTTTAACTACCCACTTGCTCTCCAACTCCTCTACATGGGCGGATTTTTCCACTTCAAATATTGATTTAATAAAAAAAAATGAGTTTTTTCTTGAGTTGCTTTAATTTTTTTGGAGGTAAAAGGTTTTCTACCATAAAGGAAAAATTAAACCAAAGAGGGGAAAGAAAGAACAAGAAAAAAAATGGCAAAAGGTAAGAATTTTTTTTTTTCTAAAAGTATTTATTCAAGAATCTACATAAAATAAAAAATATGTGTCAGACAAAGTATGGAAATATTTTCGTTCCATTGTTAAAGAAGCCCAAAAAGGAGAATATTTGGTCCTGCAACAATGCATTCAAGGAATCCTTCATGATGCTAATGATGTTAAAGAAAATTTTGTCACTATACCTACTGATTTATGACAAGTCATATATAAGGGGATAATTACTCTTAATGTTTCCAAAATCAAAGCACAAGAAAAAATCCATTGATGAAAGGTGTTGTTTGTGATACTGGTGATTTAAAGCCCATAATGGTGGACAAATATTGTAACACTAATGATTATGGATGAATGTTGTGATACTAATGATATTTGTGAGCAGGAATAAGTAGTAGATTGTGATCCCTTTTCAAATGAATGTGACAGACCATAGTTCGTGATTGTTCAGAGAGAGCCTATGTTGTTGAAATTTATGAGGACATAGACTCCAATGATGATAGACTTAGTGATGCTCAAATTTGTGTTGAGCAATGTGATGATGGTTTTGGCCATTTTGAGAAGCACACTAAGGGAATTGGTTCAAAATTGTTACATAAAATGGGCTACAAACAAAAAGGCTTGGGAAAACATGACCAAGGTATGAAAGAACCATTTGTACCCATAGTACGACCCAAATATGAAGGTCTTGGGTACACAGGACAAGTAAGTCCACATGATTCAAGCACAAGCACAAAATTTGTAATAGGTAAGAGTGATGCAAGTTGGTGCAAGAAAATAGATGCGACCATTGTGGTAAATATGGTCATAAAATAGATAAATGTTGAAATATTTATTCTTGTCATTTTTGTGGAAGACATAATCATTCACATATGTTTTGTTTACAAAAAGAAAGAAAAAATGTACATTAAAAATGAATTGTGGATGGATTGATATAAATGCTTGGGATAAATTAAAAGGCATGTTGTATGGTTTCTTCAGAAGGAAACCAAGTGTGATCAAAAGTTGATCAGATATAGAGAATGACACAATTTTTGATGAAGAGGAAAAAGATGAAAGAGAAAGAGCTGCAGGAGTATACCCAGAGGAAAAAGGGGGAGTGAAAGAATGCTTTCATATTCATGTGGTTAAAACTAGTTGTGGATTTGTTAATGTTCTCTTTTTATAGTGAGACCATGTTCAAAGTCTCATATTCATTCTAAGTGAGTGAATTTGATAGAAACTACATATTGATGTTTCTAATTTGGTGAATGAATTTGTTGAAATTCATTTTGGGGTGTCAACCAAGAAAAAACACCATTTCCTAATTTTTGTTTTGCAGAATGAATTTGTTGAAAATAAATTTGTTAAAATTTATTTTTGGGTGTAAGTCAGACACACCATTTCCTTGTGTGATACACTTGGAAATTTTGAGGACACATCATGACTAGAAAAATAGAATGAATGTTACATTTTGAAAGCATGGAGAAAGTTTGTTTGAGAAATTACCCTTAAGCATTAAGGGGGAGTTTGTTGGAGAAATTAATTATTTGTAATGCTTAAGGATTTGATAAGCAATAGTTAGGTGCTCAACAACATGCAATCAGTTTGGTTTCGTTATGGAAACCGCATCTAACTATTTTGTACTCCTATAAAGTGTATCAATATTATTGAATGTATAATCATCAAATGATCAATATCATCAATATTATTGTGATAATAATCAATATGATTCTTCCTCCTTAACATCGAGTTTGAACATCTTATGTATACAAAAATGGTTATTGTTCATTCGTTGTTATTCTGTTGTTCATTTTAGATTGCTTTATGTAGATCCTATTTTCAACAAATAAATTTATTATTATTTTTTGTCTTTTATTAATTATGGTATGTTGGATTTAAGATGAACAAGACCATTGTTAAAATATCAAAGGAATTTGAATTTTAAATATTTATATTTATTATTTTATTAATATCTAATTATAGGAGTAGTCAGTGTAGTTTGAACCCTATATTTGTCAGTTACTAGAAATGGTGTGGTTGTGACCAAATCTCCTATGTAAAAAAAAAAATATAATGGCTTGACTATTGATGAATTTGTGGTCTAATATTTAATGGATTATTACATTAGATTTTTTTTATGAAAAAATTCTTATTTTAATTAATATTAATCATACAAAAATAGGTAGGTGGAATTAGCACACCTCACAAACCATAAAAGTCATTAGATGGAGAAAATCACACCTCCTCTTAAAAAAATAGAGTCCAAAAAACATTACTACACTTCATCGCTAGCAATCATTACACAGACATCCTGAGACATAATAATTAAACAAAGATCAAGGGGCGATATGGAAGTTATCTGCCTCGCTGACATACTACCAGCCTCCATATAAAGAGACCGAGACATTCCATCCTTCTTCTACATTATTGCCAACTAGATTTTTTTAAGGAGCGAAAAGTGCATCGGTATGACAAATATCAGCCAAAGTAGTAGAGTTTCACCCCACCCAACAATTGGATTAGAAGCGATGGACCAAACATCCCACCTAGAGTTTTGGAGGGAGGAAGGACCAACTCCATCATCCAGGCATCTACAACATTGAGAGGATTGGGACCAGTGTCTATCCATCAAAGAATGGGTGAAGTGTTAGGAACCTCGACGGGGTCGAGAACGAGATCTAGAGGAGCTTCTCAGGTAATTAGGAGTGACACGGCTAACCGTGCATGGGGTATTACCCCAATGATCCATCAGAGCATGAAGGTATTGCAACTGAACGTTCACCTTGTCCACCTATATAGAAATATGCATCCAATAGTCATAAAAAATAGCATACTTGTCAACAAAAGAAAAAATTAGAGTGGGGTCAAGCTGTGTAAAAATTGCCTTGCTCTTGGTTTTCCATAAATGGAAGAGAGTACTAATATAGAAAATATTCCACACTGATTCAATATTTTCAAAAAAATCAATGGGGTCCCCAAAAAGAGCATGAGACCATAAGAAGAGACTCTGCATGAAAGGTTGAAAGAATTCCAGGAGCCATTTCTAAGAAATAGAAGCCCGCTGACATTGCCAAAAAACATGCAACACATCCTCAGGTTCACCACAAAAAGGACAGGTAGGGTTTTGAACACCTAGCTGCTTAATTCAATTTCCTAGAGGAAGTCCTTGGTGAATAAGACTCTAAAAAAAAAACTTTTTTTAGGCTCAATATATGAAGTCCATACTTGGGCAAAACATAAACTCCATATTGAGGGTGAGGAGACTAAATTCCATTTAATATTCAGTCTATGTGACATGGGGACCTAAGGAGTAAGCCATTTATACCCAAGCTAGGCTTTGTAATGAATTAGAGGGACCTTCTTAGGCCAACACCAATCGAACCACAAAGGATTTTGGAACGTCTTATCTAACTTGCTCCAAAGGGAGAAAGGAATATTATCTATGACAACATCATAGGTCTTTTTATCCTCATTTATGAGACTGTAAGTGTGCTTGAAAATATCCCAGGGTATCTACCTCCTGGTTTGACATAAGAAAAAATCCTTTAGAGATGCATTTCCTTTCCTATAAAAACATTGAGCTCTGACCCATTAAACCTGAGCCAATGACATACCTTACCATGAAATAGTAGGAGACCACCAGAAATTCATGTCCTAAAGAGAGGACCCTAAATTTTGATCCTTTCCTTTCCAACATAGCCAGGGTTTAAGTGCCTCCTAGGCTTTCCAAATACTCTTGATAACAAACGAACCCTGAATTTTAAAGGAACAAGGACAGTAAGAATAGTCTAAAGGCTCAATCTGTCGTGACCCGTTACCCTCCTACCTTATTTTAAGAATATTAATTGACCTTGGAGGATCAATTAATGTATGATAGAAGGTGCATGACCCTAAATAATCCTACAAAAATTCTAATAAAAGAATTTTATAGGGGATAAGAAATATTAATTAATTAAGGGCTATTTATGAGGTCTGGTAAAAGATAAATTTAAGGAATTATCTTTTACAAAATTATAACCATATAGTAAATTATGTGCAAATTTTGTGGACCCAATGTGGATGGGACCTAAAAAAGACTAAGGAATTTTTAAATAAATTATGGGTCATCCTATATTTTGCGAAGTACTCATGTGGCTACCCTATATTGGTGGGATTATGAAAAAAATCTCATAGCTTATCAAAAATAGTTCTAACCTTGTAACTATCCTATGCCTCAATAGTATGACTTTTGTCACTCACCTCATCCTTAGAGAACCCTTGAAGGACATGATGAAGTCATAATGGTCCTAGGCATATTTCTAATATTATTATAATGTGGCCAATATTTGGCCCATGAGGGGAAAGTTTCCCTATAAATATAGGATATTTTGGGAGGAAATGACCATCTAGGTCATAGGAGTCTTAATGGTCTAAGGAGTATGATCTTCACCCATGGTGTGAATCAGAAACCAAAAGACTTGAAAGATTTCCTAGTTAGAGTGAGGGCTATCTAGGATCTAAAAATTCTGGAAAGTCTAGGGAGTATGCTCTTCACCCATGGGTGAATAAGAAACAAAAAGACAAGATTTCTTAATTGAGTATAGAGCAAGTTCGAGAGATTAAAAGGGAGTAAGAAAAGGAGGAGGGTGAATAGACCACTTGAAGACAATGAAGAAGGGAAAATAGCTTTTAATCAGGTTGAACCTCTCTTGCTTGCGTGTTAGTTATGCTTAAAACTTGGTTTACTTGAAATTATATTTTTCCTACTATAATGTCTTCCATCATACAAAGTTTTTAATATCGATATTACTCTCCTTGGTAATAGTGAATTAATTATGGATCGAAGTCCAAAGTATCTTTCTTAGAAAAACCTTGTTACTACTTTTAAAGACATTATTGGCGGTTTAAGTTCTCGACGCCTACCATACGACTTTAAAAGTAAAATAAATATAGTGCTATCAATGAGACTCAATCCTAGGTAGAATATATGCTAGTGTAACCATTGACCGTACGTTCCATCGGTGTGGATAAAAAAATAACGATGAATTGGGTAGATCATTCGTTCATGAGCACGAGTTATGGGGAAACACCACTTGGAGTGGAGTTAGTTGATCTATCAATATTTGTAACCTAGCTAGTCAAGATATGACCTGTCCCAACCTTAGGTAAAGGGTTTCGAATGATATGCTCTGTTCGTAGATAAATTTCCTAAATACCCTTGAAATGAATCTGCCTCAAAATAGTGTCTTTGTGACAACTAAAACTTTCTAGACAATGGCATTCGTTGCACTTGATGACAACTCGATGAAGATAACGACTTCATGTTCGCATAAGAGCTTTGTCACCACCGTTCCTCAAATTTATTGGAGGGGCACAATTGTTGAACCTTTGGTACAATGAAAGGAGGGTCATCCTTCTATGTAGCGAAGACCTTACTGATTCACACGGTGTTCTATGAAGACTGAGAAAATATGTGGACCACTATTCACCTGGTCTCAAAGTTATGCTCTATGACTCTTATCATGGACAATCATAGCATTGAGCCCCAAATGAATGACTTTAGATATCGGTGTCAGTTTAAAATGATTGCTTTCTAAATAGGACACTTTTTGAGCCATTGAGTCGAGGGGAAAATCAAATACAACAATTGGGACTCCTATTTGGGGATCGTATGATTTGACAATCGAAAACTCCTCGACGATTCATCAAGACATCAACCTTGTCCAGGAATATAGTTGGAAGAAAATCTAACCCTACCACTCCTCTGTTTCAGCATTACCAACCAAAAATTCGACTGGAATCCAAACAGAGAACACACAATAAATTATAAGTGGTTCTAGGCTATCCAGTAGGCTTGACGGTTTCGAGCTTACCCTTGAGATGATTGATAACATCGGGATTTCTTCTGGGTAATATCAGAGAACTTTTAATCTTATTGAATCTTCTTATGGATTGTGGATTCTACAGTGTGCCACCTATGAATTAGAGCAACCAAATTCATGGGCTACGTGCTCCCTATCAGAGAATACAAATATGTACACTATTGGGAACACCATCTGTAGCTAGAGGATCACATGGTAGTAACCATCGTAGTCAAGTCTAACCATGGATGCTAGGACAGGGGTGGAAACCAAGTTAAGCCATGTATTTTCATGTCCTAGGTTCTAGAGTCAGACCACTATGAGCACGTCGTTGATGCCTATGCTCGAAAATAATTATAAGAAAAACCTACCTTCCTTTGTGCCACAACACACCTACCCGATTTCGATGGTATGGTCAATAAGGTAGTGGCACTGGTTTTGACCTACTTAATCCTTCAACCCTACAAAGATTTGATGAGATTTCAGAAGAGTTATGGAAAGAAAATTGCTCTCTAAGAAAATGATCAATATTAAAACACCGGATCGTAGTACTTCGATCACCGTCTTTATGGGTTACATCCAGCTGTGTAAATCGAATCCTTGCTCCAATTTATACATCGAGTGTAGATTGATGATACCAAAAGTAATCCTTTATATGGTAAGGAATTATGAGACAATGAGTTAAGTTGGGTATAAAAAAGGAAATAATCCCTCTACGAAGAGTATAGTATAGCCTCTAGTTTATGACAAGTTTAAGGAGATGGGTAGTAAGCGAAGCGACTTAGGAAGGGAATACATACCACAGTCAATGACTAGACCACCATCAAGGAAAGCCTCTAGGCCAAACTTTTCAAATTATAGAAAGAAACAATCTATGACAATATCAAGATTAATGTAATAACCTTGAAGAATGTCAAAGGTTAATGCTACTCAAACTTCAATTAAAACATCCTATTGACTTGGAACACTTGTACATTGGTTAATTTCGTCGAGGATCTAAACTAACTTGGAGTATCATGTATACTAAGGTCCTGAAATGGTAGAAATTAAATGATATATAGTTAAGGAGAATGTACATCATTAAGTAAGTAGATTTTACTTTGCCAAGTAATGATGGCATATTCATATTATGAATTGAAGGTCTAGAAAACCCTTGATGACTAGGTGTTAGACTTCTCTTGCAGATTCATTGTCATTTTATGATTAAAATTATGTTATTTAAGAATGAAGTGTGACTTATTAACACTTTTATGGGTCTTAGTATTTTTATTAATATTAGAACTAAGAATAGGGTTTATGCCATTTTAATTATGCAATAACTAGATCTAACTTAATGGTTTACTAGATTATATTCTTACTATTATAAGACGATAGTATGTTCAATCCCAGAAGTAAAGGACTATTATTAATAATCCTTGGGAAGGAATGATTAAAATGAATTAAAGGTATGGGAATTTAATTCATTATGAAGAATGAATTTGGAATTCATTCTTGAGGGAACTTATAGGACTCCCTCGAAATGCGATATCTCCAAAATATAATTCCAATGACTTTCATAAACAATGTAAGATAATAAGAGACTTAGAGAAAGAAACCTAAAGGGACTAGAGATTCCTTAATGGTATTGTGAAATTTATATTGATGTCATAGGAAAAGGAATTGGGTGATTCCTTAATTACAATAAGAGGTCAAAAGGAAACATTGTACTCCTTGATCTATATTTGAGAATAAGGGCCTGCTGATGTCCTATTATTATTGTAAATTCACCATTTAATTTTATGAAAATGAGGAAGCATATATTTTGGAGGTTGGGTTTTTCCCGTCAGGGTTTTCCCAGGATAAATCTTTGTGTCACTCTATTTTGTGGTTTGATTTATTATATCTTGTGAATGTTGCATTTATGTTCAAATGTAAATGATTTATGATGTATTTATAATAGAATGATGTATGTTAGATGTAATGTTTATTTCAATGCATTATAAATGAAAATAATGATAGAGTGTATACTAATGTATGGATATTAGAAAGGTAAAATTAATTCTTAATATGATAATGCAATCATGTCATTTACTTTTGGAATATAATGAGTAATGTTGAATGATATATTTAAGTAGAGTTGTTCAAATAATAATCTCATGTGGTGGATGTATGCTCACTCAAGTGTGTTAGTGAATCAATGGAATTTATTTTATCTTTCTATAGTGTTGTGGAATAACTATTTATGAATGATGCACCTTTCCATATACATCATTGGTTATGTTCATGTTAATCTATCCCAGAATCCAAGGATTATTATATAGAAGCTAACTCCTAAGGGGATAATTGGATTTATGTTGATCTAAACATTAATCACTTATTCTTGAATGGGACATAAACCTTTCTTAAGTAAGAAATGTATATAATGTTGCCATATAAAAACCTCATGTATTAAATTCACCTCATAAGCATTCAATATGGTTTAATTATGGAATGGAACTCTCTCAACAAGGCAAAATGACAGTGAACTACAAACCAAGATAGACCCTACATTTTAAGCCAAGAATTGAAGGGAACACCCTTATGGGACAAGAGAAGTCCTTGTTGGTAATAAACTCAAGATGAACAAATAAAGAGGGTTGCCTAAATGGAGTGTGTACCACTAAACTCTAAGAGGCTTAAAGATATGTAATCATGTTAAAAAGGACATTCCATGGATTTGTATCACGATAGTGATACAGTTGTCTTAGAACTCCCTTCTAAATGGAATGGATCGGAGCTAAGATTTATGAATAACCATTGGTGTGGTTATTTCATCTATGATGGTTTACCATGGGTGTGGTTCTCCATCTTCAAGGCATTCACCTGGTCTGGGTGGACCATTTGGTGGATTCCTCCTTTTATGAGGATGAAACCTAATGCTTGGCCAATGTACTCATACCAAGTGGGGTATGAGGGTTTCATAGAAGCTGATCACTTCTACTTAAAGAGACTCTAATCAAGTATCTATAGCTCCTGAAGCTATTTGCCTTGAAAGTTATAATCCACATGGAATATGTCTGTCCTAAGGCATGATTAGGTCTTTTGCCATATAAATAATAAAAATCATTATATAAAAAAAAATTATGGATAAGAAGGAGTAACAATTGGGGTTGTTACAGTTGGTATCAGAGCCCAGGCTAACTGATAGGATCTAGTGAAAGTCTAGGTTAGCAAAGACTTGGGGCATGAAACTAAAACTTGAGAGTATAAATTCCATAATTTTAAAATGCACACTTGGTAAGGTCAAGGTCAATGCTTGGGATGATGATGTTCGAGTACCTATCCCCCACGAGTAGATCCACAGTCGTTCAAAAGTGGAAGAGCTAAGAGAACCCCCTTGTATGGGTTTTAAGTGGTGTACCTTAGACTCTTTTGGGAATTCACTCGACATATGTACCTTTGGGTTGCCTAATCCTTATCTTCAAGTGTGAGCTAATGAAATAATTAAAAGAATGTTTTCTTTAATTAATTTTTGTTACATTTTGGCCTTAGGCCATGAGACTGAACATACCAAATACAACGAACTCTAGACGATTACTATTTCGAGTAGTAACAATTCACCCAGAGATAGTCATGACCCTGAACCTTTACCACGGTTAGAAATACCACTTTCTTTGTTGTAACTTAATGGATGTGCTTCGCGATATTTTAGCACTAAAACAAGGCACGAAGTGACGCATGTGGTATTATCCTCTATATATGAGAACACGATGGTAAATGCCAAAAAGAGATAAAGTTCTTGTCAAAAATGACTGAAATCTAGTTTAGGAATTATCACCATGGGTGAATATAAGTTGGTCATTGAAGACTAACTACTAGTAATAAGTAAAATAATGTTTTCTTTATTTGATTTTTGATCAATGTTACAATACACTTTGGGGTTTTCCAATTAGAGGTTAAGGTGTAGGAAATGGTGGAAGAAGCCATCTAGCAACACTTGAAACTTTGATATTCTAGAGGAGGACCATAACTCTGGAAGTCATGGAAACCCAAGTATGGTGAAAGGAAGCAAGGACACATTTAGGCATGGAAACCGCCCCAAATTTCACCCGAAACTTCATGTAAAATTTTGGGGAGACTTGTATCAGAACTTCGCCAATTAGCTCCAATAATCCAAGTATCCCAGCTTGATAGTAAGGTATGCCACCCGACCACTCGGGTGGTGGTCGAAAGCATAGGGGCGTACTATGCTATTTAAATTAGGAAACTCATCAACTCATCATACATGTGGTATTATTCTTTCAAAGGAAAATGAAACATCAAATAGTGGACCGAAACATAGAATACTCTATTAAGAAGTACTTTGAATACAAAGATGCCAAAATTAAGATCTGGACATATTAACAATGATAGATGAAAAACCATCATGTTACCAATCCGAATCTGAGCTATCAACATCCTGGTTTGGAGACCAGTCATGCTCAGAGTAAATAACTGGAGGAGGAACATTATAATGGATTATTAAGTATCTATCAAATGCATAATATGGCCAAGGAGTGCCATGAGATCGAGGTAATAGAAGATCCATTTCTATCAGACATCGAGTCGGAGTGAATCTATTCTCAATCTCCCAGAACAAGTGAGTCTGTACATACCTCTGATAAAGAAGGCTCTGGTAAAGACCACTACAGAAAGTTGCTTCTCCAGTGGGGACATATTTCTTCACTACATCCAAATAACATGATGGTAGAAACTGAAAGGGGATATTTAGAGGATCACCTATAGGATGCAACTAGGAATTTCCAAATGAGACATGGAAAGTCCAGTTAGGCCAACTAAAAAATTGGTCGAACCACTCAAAATGACTTAAAGGACTCTCAAATGCTAAGTAATTATGGGAATTGTCCCTTAACCAAACATCACAGTGAGAATCTTGGATAGAAGTATTGCAATAAATTTGATCCATGGATAGGAGGGCGTCTCGAGCTTCGATAGCTTGATCTTGTAAGAAATTATGCAATTCTTCCCTTTGTCGAGGCAAGTATCGAGGATTCCAAACTAGAGACTCATAGAATTCATGTTGAGCTTCTTCATAGATAAACATTGTGGCTAAATTGGTTTCCAATCAAAGGGAGGTAAAGGAATATCTTTCTCTTCGATAATGCTTGATATCAATAAGTAATTTTGTCTAGATTTGGAAAAGCATACTAGAGGATAAAGCACTAAAAATAAGAGTGCACGATAAAAGCTAATGGAATTATGAAAGAAGACAATGATAGGACTTCACGTGAAAATAAGAGGACACGTGCCATCTCAAAAATTGAAAAAGGCATGATGTGCCTTGATTAGTCAACACAAAATCATCGATAGGACAATCAAGCCAAAGAAAAGGGTGTATCATGGAAGATGAACGATTCACCTTGGGATTGTTAGGATACGATCGGTAAATGTGTGAACAAAAATTGATATAGATGGACCTAACGGTCATTTGAGTATTGGAGAAGTTTTATGCCATGACATTCAATGCGATCATATTTATGGCGGGAGTCACCTGGATGATATTGGTTTTAAGTGGAATGAATCCCATTATATGCTTTATGATTCTTTTGCTTCTGATTACCGATCTATTGTTGCACATACCTTGAAGAGTAGAAGGTAATTTGAAGCAGCACTAGATTTAGCAGGCATAATAATCATGGTAAGAATTAGGAAACACATCAATGCAACAAGGAGGAAATCTCCAGTGCGACATGCTCAGGAGGATGCTTGGGCACAGGAGAGATTAAGGTTAATATCAGAGAGATATGCTGCCATAGCAGAGCGGGATCAGCTCAGATCAGAGATATTACAAAGAAATAATTGGAGAGCAACAACGATGGCAACCATGCTCATAGAAAATCCCTAGTTTCATCAACTAAGGGAAGAATTTAATGTTGTATTTCTAGAATCTTGTTTGGTTGCATTGTTAAATCATGGTATGCTTCTTCCACCATGACCAACTATTGGTACTCAGCATGGGAGAAGGGGAGGCAGTGATCAGGTAGCTGTGGGAGCAGTAGCTCCACCACCATCTCCAACCATAAGTACCAGCACAGTACAAGGAGGAAAACAGACCCAGGAGCATCAACCTTAAGGTCCTTTAGACCACCACTCTGTAGACCATCATTTTGTAGTAGTCTATTAATGCCAAGGATGAGGCATAAACATTAGCAACTTTTGAATTTTATATTTTTGAAGGTTATCTGAATATTATTGTTTATGGTAGATTTAATTAGTTATTATGTAATACAAAAGAATGCATGAATATTGAATTTTGTTGGATTAAAATGAATATGAGGAATGGATTGGTGTCCATTCTTGGAGAAGGTATGGGACTTCTCCATGATTTTATAATAAAATAAACCAGGAGACATCTTGGTGGATGCTTTGACATGCTTGATTGGCAAAGATTGCCACAATGCATAATAGGATAGAGGTAAATATCCTACATTGAGATACTAAAATTTGTGATATGCTTTCTATGATACAAAATTTTATCAGATTAACCTATGTTGAAGGTTAACAAAGTGTAGTATGTTACTCCTTGGTGGGAGTTTTTGATAAAATTACTAAGACTTTTAGGTCTAATGCAGTATAAGAGTACAATTTTAGGATATCTCTGTAACACCATTTTGCAGATTCTATTATTGCTATGTTTTAGATTCAGTATTTGTGCAATAATAGATGGATTTAAACTATAATATTTATGTTAATATTATGTAATGGATGATGTTGTCATTACTTTCTATTATGCAAAATGGATGTCATATTGGTTATAAGGACATGGTACTACTGATAGTTTACATTTTTGTAGGTCCAGGTACTCGCTTGGATGGAATATGGAGCTTGCTATTAAGATTGAAGTACTAGATGAAAGAAGATCTGATTGTAAAACAACAAAATAAATGCTAGCTTTTGCTAGACAAATGTGTTTTTGTAAGATATAGGTTCAAACACAGAGGACTATGTTTAATCTAAGGGGGGTGTATGTCATGACCCGTTACCCTCCTACCTTATTTAAAGAATATTAATTGATCTTGGGGGATCAATTAATGCCTGATAGAAGGGGCATGACCCTAAAGAATCCTACAAAAATTCTAATAAAAGAATTTTATAAGGGATAAGAAATATTAATTAATTAAGGGTTATTTATGAGGTTTGGTAAAAGATAAATTTGAGGAATTATATTTTACAAAATTATAACCATATAATAAATTATGTGTAGATTTAGTGGACCCAATGTGGATGGGACCTAAAAAGGACTAAGGAATTTTTAAATAACTTATGGGTCATCCTATATTTTGGGAAGTACTCATGTGGCTACCCTATATTGGTGGGATTATGAGAGGAATCTCATAGCTTATCAAAAATAGTTCTAACCTTGTAACTATCCTATGCCTCAATAGTATGAGTTTTGTCACTCACCTCATCCCTAGAGAACCCTTGAAGGACATGATGAAGTCATAATGGTCCTAGGCATATTTTTAATATTATTATAATGTGGCCACTATTTGGCCCATGAGGGGAAATTTCCCTATAAATAGAGGGCATTTTGGGAAGAAATGGCTATCTAGGTTCTAGAAGTCTTAATGGTCTAGGGAGTATGCTCTTCACCCATGGGGTGAATTAGAAACCAGAAGACTTGAAAGATTTTCTAGTTACAGTGAGGGCTATTTAGGATCTAAAATTTTTGGAAAGTCTAGGGAGTATGCTCTTCACCCATGGGGTGAATCAGAAACCAGAAGACTTGAAAGATTTCCTAGTTAGAGTGAGGGCTATATAGGATCTAAAATTTTTGGAAAGTCTAGGGAGTATGCTCTTCACCCATAGGGTGAATCAGAAACCAAAATACTTGAAAGATTTCTTAATTGGGTATAGAGCAAGTTCAGGAGATTAAAAGGGAATAAGCAAAGGAGGAGGGCGAATAGACCACTTGAAGACAATGAAGAAGGGAAAATAGCTTTTAATCAGGTTGAACCTCTTTTTATTGTGTGTTAGTTATGCTTAAAACTTGGTTTACTTGAAATTATATTTTTCCTACTATAATGTCTTCCATCATACGAAGTTTTTAATGTCGATATTACTCTCCTTGGTAATAGCAAATTAATTATGGATCAAAGTCCAAAGTATCTTTCTTAGAAAAACCTTGTTACTACTTTTAAAGACATTATTGGTGGTTTAAGTTCTCAGCGCCTACCATACAACTTTACAAGTAAAATAAATATAGTGCTATCAACGAGACTCGATCCTGGGTAGAATATATGCTAGTGTAACCATTGACCATACGTTCCATTTGTGTGGATGAAACAATAACGATGAATAGGGTAGATCATTCGTTCATGAGCACGAGTTATGAGGAAACATCGCTTGGAGTGGATTCAGTTGACCTATTCATATTTGTAACCTAGCTAGTCAAGATATGACCTATCCCAAACTTCGATAGAGGGTTTCGAATGATATGTTTTGTTCGTAGATAAATTTCCTAAATACCCTTGAAATGAATCTGCCTCAAAATAGTGTTTGTGTGACAAATAAAATTTTCTAGACAATGGCATTTGTTGCACTTGATGAAAACTCGATGAAGATAGCGACTTCATGTTCGCATAAGAGCTTTGTCACCATCGTTCCTCAGATTTATTGGAGGGGCACAATTGTTGAACCTTTGGTACCATGAAAGAAGGGTCATCCTTCTATGTAGCAAAGACCTTACTGATTCACATGGTGTTCTATGAAGGCCGAGAAAAGATGTGGACCCTTCTTCACCTGGTCTCAAAATTATGCTCTATGACTCTCATCATGGACAATCACATCATTGAGCCCCAAATGAATGACTTTAGCTATCGATGTTAGTTTAAAATGATTGCTTTCTAAATAAGACACTTGTTGAGCCATTGAGTCGATGGGAAAATCAAATACAACAATTGGGACTCCTATTTGGGGATCGTATGATTTGACAATCAAAAAATCCTCGACGATTCATCAAGACATCACCCTTGTCCAGGAATATAGTTGGAAGAAAATCTAACCCTAGCACTGCTTTGTTTTAGCATTACCAACCAAACATTCAATTGGAATCCAAACAAAGAACACATAGAAGATTATAAGTGGTTCTAGGCTATCCAGTAGTCTTGAGGGTTTCAAGATTACCCCTGAGATTATTGATAACATCGGGATTTCTTCTAGGTAATATCAGAGAACCTTTAATCTTTGGTGTAAATGATTGAATCTTCTTGTGGATTATGGATTCTACAGTATGCCACCTATGAATTAGAGAAACCAAATTCATGGACCACGTGCTTTCTATTAAAGAATACAAAGATGTACACTATAGGGAAGACCATCTATAGCCAGAGGATCACATGGTAGTAACCATTGTAGTCGAGTCTAACCATGGATGCTAGGTCAGGGGTGGAAACCAAGTTAAGCCATGCCTTTTCATGTCCTAGGTTCTATGAGTCGAACCACTATGAGTACGTCGTCGATGCCTAAGCTCAAAAAGAATTATAAGAAAAAACTACCTTCCTTTGTGCCACAACACACCTACCCGATTTTGACGGTATGGTCAATAAAGTAGTGGCACTGGTTTTGACATACTTAATCCTTCAACCCTACAACTATTACATGGGAGTTTAGAAGAGATGGAAATAAAATTGCTCCCTAAGAAAATGATCAATATTAAAACACTGTATCGTAGTACTTTGATCACCCTCTCCACGGGTTACATCCAACCGTGTAAATCAAATCCTTGCTCCAATTTATACATCGAGTGTAGATTTATGATACCAAAAGTAATCCTTTATATGGTAAGGAATTCTAAGACAACGAGTTAAGTTAGGTATAAAAAGGGACATAATCCCTCTACGAAGAGTATAGTATAGCCTCTAGTTTATGATATGTTTAAGGATATGGGTAGTAAGCAAAGCGACTTAGGAAGGTAATACATACCACAGTCAATGACTAGACCACGATCAAGGTGTTGAGCAAGGTGCAGCAAAAGAATTGCAAAAGTATTGTCATTGTTGTCAACACAGACAGATTGATGTAGTTGATGCAGTTCAGAGGTCAGTCAGATCAAGTGCAGTGAATTTCAAGGAAAACAGAGGTGACCCAGATTCAGAAATTGGCAAAAAAAGACAAGGAAGAAAACTGTCGCGATATCGCGACATGTTTTTTGTCGCGATATCGCGACAAAACAGAGGAGAGAGAAAATGCAAGAAAAATTGTCGCGATTTCGCGACATTGCCGAGGAGAGAGAAAGTGCATGCCAAAATTGTCATGATTTCGCGACATGGCCGAGGAGAGAGAAAGTGAAAGGCAAACTGTCGCGATTTCGTGACATGCTGGCAGAGAAGGAAGCAAGGTGAAAAGATGTCACGATTTCATGACATAAATGGAGGAAAGGAGCTTGCAACGAAAAGTGTCGTGATATCGCGACACGTCGGGTTTTCGCGACCCGAAGAGGAGAGAGAATGCTCAAGCAACAAAGGTGTAGCGATTTCGTTGCATGTTGAAATGAATGGCAACAAAGGTGTAGCGATTTCGCCGCATGATGGAAAAAGGGAGCAAAAGGTGTAGCGATTTCGCTACAAGTCGAAAAGGCACAAACAAGAAGGTGTAGCGATTTTCGCCGCATGACAAAATGTATGGAAACAAAGGTGTAGCGATTTCGCTACCAAATTTGTAAAACTAAAAGATGTAGCAAGTCGAACGAGAAAGAAAGTTGTAGCGATTTCGCTACTGCATAAAGCAAAGATTGTACGGAAGTAGAGAACGTCACGATTTCGTGACATGTTCCATTTTTGCGGTTGCTGGCAAAGAAGAGTGTAGAAAGTTGAAAGTGTCACGATTTCGCGACAAAGTCGGGATGACGTCAAAAATTGAAAATGTCGTGATTTCGGAGAGTGCAAGGAAAGTGAAGCCGAAGTGTCATGATTTCGTGACAAGAATGATGATGACGTCAGGAAAAGCTGAAAGTGTCGCGATATCATGACAAGGTGCAAGGAAAGCTACTGGAAGTCGAAAGTGTCGCGATTTCACGACAAGAATGATGATGATTCTAAAGTGAAAGTGTCCGATATCGACAAGAAAAGCGCGATTTCACGACAACATTGAGACAAAAGCTGAAAGTGTCACGATTTCGCGACAAGTTGCGAGAGAAGCCTCAGGAAGCCGGAAGCGTCGCGATTTCGCGACATCATTAAGGATGACGTCAGCAAATGTTCAAAGTGTCACGATTTCGCGACATGAACAGAGGGAAAGCTTTCAAAAGCCAAAATGGTCACGATTTCACGACAGCAAGGGCATGAAGGGTACGGCTACAAAAAGTGTCGCGATATCGCGACAGGTAACAGTTGGCAGGTAAAAGCCGAAGGAGCATGCAAGGTGACACGTGTCAAAAAAGCATACAAAAAAATCATGCAGCCAGTTACGTAAAAAGTAACTGAAGTCAGATCGGCAGTTACGCATTGACAGGTGTTGGACATGCACTAGAACAGCTGTATATGCTTGATTGAAAAAGCATTCGATGCATCACATATGCAGTTTCGAAAAAGCATTCGAAAAGCCGTATTTGAAGAATTTGAACAGTCGAATATGAAGGATCAGAAAAGCTTTCGAAAAGACGTATTTGTAGCATTCAAAATAGTCGTATTGCAAGGAATCGAACCACCGTATTGCAGGGTTTCGAATAGTCGTATTGCATGGATTCAACAGCCGTATTGCAGGGTTTCGAACAGTCGTATTGCATGGATTCAACAGCCGTATTACAGGGTTTCGAACAGTCGTAGTGCATGGAATCGAACAGCCGTATTGCATGGATTCGAACAGTCAGAGTATGTGATTCGACTGCATGCAGGATTGAAAGGTTATAAAAGAATAGTCGTACAGAGAAGATGTTGCTGCTGTAAGAGGGAAATTGCTATAAAAAGAGGGTTAGAAAAGAGTCAAGAGAAAAATTAGCAGAGCCGTGAGAGTGTGCAGAGTTGGGTTAATTGCAGACCAGTCAGGGTCGTGCATGAAGTGAAGACATTCTTATGTCATTTTAATTTGAATAGAATTGCAGTCCAAGTTGGTGCTTGGTACTAGGGGTTGGTGCTCCATCTGTTGCAGCAGAAAATTAAGGGGTTGGTGCTCCTTCCAGTTGATGCTGGTAAAGTATTTGTAAAATTGATATTTTGCAAAGACTGGATTTGGATTGGAGTCCAAGCAGTCATTTTTGAGGAGTAGCCAAATTGGTGAACCTCGGTATATTGAGTGTTGTGGTGTGCTCTCTTGTTCAATTTGTTTTTCTAGTTTTCAAGTTCTCTTTATTTCATATTAAATGTCGTAGATATTAAAATTAATAGCTACACCGATTCACCCCCCTCTCAGTGTCATTGTGTGAATATCAATTGGTATCAGAGCAAGGTGCCTTGTTCAAGCTTAATCGACTAAGGAGATCTTGGAAGAAACAATGGCAAGCGGTGAAGGATTCTCATCCAACAAAGCTCCCTTATTTGATGGAACAAATTACACTTTCTAGAAACTCGGGATGCAAACATATCCGAGTGCATTGGGATATGATATTTGGGATTCCGTAGATAGTGGATACACAAGCACCCACTACTCCTCCAACAGACATCGCTGAGAAGAAAAAATTTGAGAACAACTCCAAAGCTAAGAATGCCATAATGTGTGGGCTTGTTGACAATGAACTAATAAGAGTCATGAGTTGTAAATCAGCAAAAGACATGTGGGATAAACTGAAGAGCATCCATGAAGGAGACAACAAGATCAAGGAAGCCAAGCTGCAAACTCATCGAGCACAGTTCGAAGCACTGCAAATGAATGAAGATGAGAACATAGAGGCTTATATGCTGAGAGTCAACGAAATCATTAATGCAATCAGAGGACTCGGTGAAGAAATTGATGATGCAGCTTGTTGTGAAAAAGGTTCTTAGAACACTGCACAAAAGATTTAACTCCAAAGTTTCTGCAATAGAAGAGGCAAAAGATTTAAACTACTTCAGCTTGGATGAGATGCATGGTTCCCTGACAGCATATGAAATGAGAATAGGACAAACCAAGTCTATAGACAGAGAAGCAACTTTTAAAGCACACAAGAATATAAAAGTCGAACATGAATCTGAGGATGAAGAGACACTGGATGAAACAGAAGCTAATTTTGTTCGAAAACTCACAAAGGGAAAAGGAAAATATAGAGGAAAGCTACCTTTTAAGTGCTTCAATTGTGGAGGAGTCGGTCATTTTGCAGCCAAATGTCCAATGCAGGAGAAAACCAAAAATGGTGAAGGCTCACACCAAGAAAAAGGTGACTGGAAGAAGAAACAAAATTTTAGAAAGAACAACTTCAAGAAGAAAAGCTTCATATCCAAGAATGTCAGCACTTCTGAAGAAAGCTCAGATGAGGATTCTGAAGAAGAAAAAGGTGAAGCTCTGTTCATGGCACTTGAAGAGGAAAGAACAGAAGAAAATCAGGAAGGTGATGAAAACTTTAAAGATGAGGCTGAAGTTTATCTGGAAGGAGAATTGGTTGCTGCACTTGAAGAGTTGAGTGTTGAAAGGAAAAAGAACAAAAAGTTTTCAAGAAAACTAGAAGATGCCACTGACATAATAAACAGTTTAAAAATACAGACAGAGGAATTCAAGAAAATGTCTGAAGTTCTTGATGAACAATTAACTGTAAAGACAGCTTGAATGCAAGCAAGCTAGAGGAAGACATGGTTAAGTTAAGAATGCAAGTTAGAGGAGATGAATAGAAAATTGAACTATTTTCATAAGTTTGAAGAAAGTATCTGTAAAGCTGGATAAAATGTTAAATAACCAAAGGCCTTCCGACATCAAATTTGGTTTAGGCTTCGATGAAGGAGAATCATCAAAGGGTTCAAAGGCCTTGAATGTAGAACCCATAAAGAAAGAAGAAAAGATCAGGGTTGACCTAGAAAAAACAAATCATGCCCAAGAAAGCAATAATGCCAGACTCAAGAAGAGTACTCGACAAAGATGGCTTCACAAAAGTCACACATCCAAGAAGGAGAAGATTTATGGCTCCTACTTCAAACTGGCAAAGACCGGCACCCAGGTTTAATCATTCCTTTTCTGGTTATTGTTTTAAATGCAATGCTTATGGCCATAAGATTTCAGATTGCAGGCATAATGTATCTCAAAGGAATTTCACAAGCAGAAATGTTTTTTCTCCTTTAATGAATTATGCAGTTGAATGTTATAATTGTCATAATTTTGGACATATTGCTAGAAACTGTAGAAGCACTTTTGCAAGCAAATAATTATCAGGGTAGAAAATCTCAATCAAGTGAGTTGAAACAAAACAAGAAATTTCCTGAAAAACAAGCACATGCTAATGAGAAGACAAAGGCAAAACAAGTAGCCAAATCTGTCATCAAACCAGAATGGAAAGAAAAGGAATCTTTGATTGTTCAGATTGCCTTTAAAGCTCAGAACAAATCTGCACCTTGGATACTTGACAGTGGTTGTTCCAATCACATGACAGGTGACAAGCAAAAATTTGAGAATTTGCAGAATTATGAAGGTGGTTCTGTGAAATTTGGAAATAATGATGGAGCAAAGATTGTTGGAAAGGGATCAGTCAAGATCAGTGATGGCAATATAAAATCAAAAGAAGTCTTGTTTGTGATTGGTCTGAAGCATAACTTGCTGAGTGTAAGTCAAATCTGTGATAGAGGTCATGATGTAATCTTCAAGAAGGAGGGCTGTGAAGTAAGAAAGACAAAAAATGGAAAGTTAATAGCCACTGGACTGAGAACTTCTGGAAATCTGTATACACTTTCAGAGACTTCAGAAGGAGCTTGCTTGGTTGGTCAGGAAGAAGAAAACTGGTTGTGGCACAAGAGACTCGGTCACATAAGCTTTGATAATCTGGTAAAAATCAGCTCAAAAGGGGCAGTAAGAGACATACCAACTATTGGTAAACCTTCAAACAAGTATTTGTGAGTCATGCCAAAAGGGAAAACAAACCAGAGCCACTTTCAAAGCAAAAGAATATTTCACGAGCAAGCCATTAGAACTAATTCACACCGATTTATGTGGACCCATGAGAACCGAAAGCATAAATGGACACAAATATTTTATGTCGTGTATAGATGACTACTCAAGAATGACATGGGTACTATTTCTGAAACTTAAATCGAAGCCTTTGAGATGTTTAAAACCTTCAAAAATCTTGTTGAGAATCAATCGAGAAAAAGAATTAAATGCCTAAGATCGGACAGAGGAGGAGAGTTTATTTCAGAAGAATTTGCATAATACTGTCAAAAATATGAGATCAGAAGACAGTTTCAAGCAGCAAGGACACCTCAACAAAATGGTTTTATAGAAAGGAAGAATAGGACAATGCAAGAAATGGCACGGACAATGTCGGCTGAGAACAAAATAGTCGACAGATTTTGGAAAGAGGCAATACATACTCGTAGTTTACATTCAAAACAGGTGCATGCTAAGACCACATGAAAGCAAAACACCTTATGAGCTGTGGTTTGGAAGAAAGGCAACAACAAGACATTTCAAAGTATTTGGCAGCAAGTGCTACATCAAACGGATCGAAGATAATCTCGATAAATTTGAAAATAGAGCTGATGAAGGTATCTTTCTTGGTTACTCAACAAAAAGCAAAGCCTACACATGTTACAACAAAAGGCTAAAGAAAATTGTTGAGAGTGCTGATGTGAAAGTTGATGAAGGTAGAGAACAAGAAATTACTTATCAAGAAAACTACCCCATCTATGAAGAAGTCATTGAAGGTGATGATGAAAAGGAAACAGATAAGAATCAAAAAATTGATCCAGATGGTGTAAAAACAGAATCAGAAGAAGAAGAAAACAGGAAATTTAAAACAAGCAACTGGCAGAAAAATCATCCAAGTGAACAGATTATTGGGGATCCCAAAGATGGTATTCAGACAAGAAGAGCAGTAGTGCGGAACTATTCTTTGTTATCTAGCATTGAACCTAAAAATGTTGTTGAAGCAAGCACTGATGAAAGTTGGTTGAAGGCAATTAATGAAGAACTAGATCAGATTGAGAAAAACAATACCTGGGAATTAGTACCTAGACCAACAAATAAAAACATAATTGGCACTAAATGGGTTTTTCGAAATAAATTAAATGAAGATGGACAAAGTTGTCGTAAATAAGGCAAGATTGGTCTGTAAAGGCTATGCTCAGGTTGAAGGCATTGATTTTGAGGAAACTTTTGCACCGATAGCCAGACTAGAGGCAATCAGAATGTTTCTGGCATTAGCAGTTCATAAAAACTTCAAAGTATATCAAATGGATGTAAAATCAGCATTTTTGAATGGAAAACTGGAAGAAGAGGTTTACATTGAACAACCGGATGGCTTTCAACTTGGTGACAAACCGCATTTTGTTTGCAAGTTAAAGAAAGCATTATATGGTTTGAAACAGGCACCCAGAGCATGGTATGCAAGGTTGGATAACTATCTAATTAAACAAGGGTTCAAGAAAGGTTTGGTGGACAACAACTTATATGTCAAAACAGAGAAGGGCCATCTTATTGTTCTTGTTGTTTATGTAGATGATATAATATTTGGCAAGCAAGATGGATGAATACTGCAAAGACATATCAACTAAAATGAAGAAAGAATTTGAGATGTCTATGATTGGTGAACTTTCTTATTTCCTAGGACTGCAGGTCAATCAAAATGAAAAAGGCATTTTTATTTCTCAAGTTAAATATGTAAAAGAAATGCTGAAAAAGTTCACAATGGAAGACAAGAAACCGGTTAGCACTCCCATGACAACAAGTCGCAAGTTGAGCAAGGATGATAAATCCCCAGATGTAGATCAAACAATGTACAGGTCTATGATTGGAAGCCTGCTGTATTTAACAGCCACTAGACCAGATATATTACAAGCAAGTATGCATGGTTGCAAGATTTCAGGCCAATCCCAAAGAAACTCATGTAACAGCTGTAAAGAGGATCTTCAGATATCTCAAGGGCACTATGGATTATGGGTTGTGGTACCCAAAAGGTAAAGATTTCACTTTGATTGCATATTCGATGCAGATTGGGCAGGATGTATTGATGACGAAAAGAGCACAAGTGGAGGAGCATTTTATCTTGGAGACAAGTCGGTAGCATGGCACAACAAGAAACAAGAATCAGTATCTCTATCCACCTGCAGAGGCAGAATACATTGCAAGCAACAACATGTTGTACTCGGATATTATGGATGAGACAAACGTTGAAAGATCTTGGTATTCATTTCAAAGAGCCAATTTCAATTAAATGTGATAACACTAGTGCTATCAACATATCCAAGAATCCAAGAATGCATTCAAGAACCAAACATATTGCAATCCGATATCATTTCTTGAAGGATAAAGTTGCAGAAGGAGAGGTCAAATTGGATTTTGTTCCAACTACAGAGCAAGTAGCTGATATATTCACAAAACCTTTGCCAAAGGAAGTATTTGAATACCTTCGGAAGAAGTTGGGAGTAGTCACACCACCCAAGCATTGACTAGCTATGGGAAACACATTCTCAGGGGGAGCATTCAAACTTTTTAAGTCCGAGAATGTTGTGCATAGACTCAGGGGGAGTCTGCAGCAGCCCTTTGGTATTATTGGCAAAGGGGGAGAAGAAATTGAGCAAGGTTGCAGTGTGTTGCCAACAATTCCAAAGGGGGAGATTGTTGAGCAAGGTGCAGCAAAAGAATTGCAAAAGTATTGTCATTGTTGTCAACACAGATAGATTGATGTAGTTGATGCAGTTCAGAGGTCAGTCAGATCAAGTGCAGTGAATTTCAAGGAAAACAGAGGTGACCCAGATTCAAAAATTGGCAGAAAAAGACAAGGAAGAAAACTGTCGCGATATCGCGACAAAACAGAGGAGAGAGAAAATGCAAGAAAAATTGTCGCGATTTCGCGACATTGCCGAGGAGAGAGAAAGTGCATGCCAAAATTGTCGCGATTTCGCGACATGGCCGAGGAGAGAGAAAGTGAAAGGCAAACTGTCATGATTTCGTGACATGCTGGCAGAGAAGGAAGCAAGGTGAAAAGATGTCATGATTTCATGACATAAATGGAGGAAAGGAGCTTGCAACGAAAAGTGTCACGATATCGCGACACGTCGGGTTTTCGCGACCCGAAGAGGAGAGAGAATGCTCAACAACAAAGGTGTAGCGATTTCGCTGCATGTTGAAATGAATGGCAACAAAGGTGTAGCGATTTCGCTGCATGATGGAAATGCAAGGCACAAAGGTGTAGCGATTTCGCTACAAATAGGAAGTGTAGAAAACAAAGGTGTAGCGATTTCGCTACAAGTGAAAAGGCACAAACAAGAAGGTGTAGCGATTTCGCATGACAAAATGTATGGAAACAAAGGTGTAGCGATTTGCTACTCAAAATTGCAAAACTAAAAGATGTAGCAGTAGCACAGGACACAAGTTGTGCGATTTCGCTACTGCATAAAGCAAAGATTGTACGGAAGCAGAGAACGTCGCGATTTCATGACATGTTCCATTTTCGTGGTTGTTGGCAAAGAAGAGTGTACGAAAGGAAAGCGTCGCGATTTCGTGACAAAGCTGAGGATGACGTCAGCAAAATTGAAAATGTCACGATTTCGCGACAGAGTGCGAGGAAAGTCGGAAGCCGAAGTGTCACGATTTCATGACAAGAATGATGATGACATCAGCAAAAGCTGAAAGTGTCGCGATATCGCGACAAGGTGCAAGGAAAGCTGCTGGAAGCTGAAAGTGTCGCGATTTCATGACAAGAATGATGATGACGTCAGCAAAAGCTGAAAGTGTCGCGATATCGCGACAAGGTGCAAGGAAAGCTTCGGAAGTCGAAGCGTCGCGATTTCGCGACAACATTGAGGATGACGTCAGCAAAAGCTGAAAGTGTCACGATTTCGTGACAAGTTGCGAGAGAAGCCTCAGGAAGCCGAAAGCGTCACGATTTCATGACATCATTAAGGATGACGTCAGCAAATGTTCAAAGTGTCACGATTTCGCGACATGAACAGAGGGAAAGCTTTCAAAAGCCAAAATGGTCACGATTTCGCGACAACAAGGGCATGAAGGGTACGGCTACAAAAAGTGTCGCGATATCGCGACAGGTAACAGTTGGCAGGTAAAAGCCGAAGGAGCATGCAAGGTGACACGTGTCGAAAAAGCATACAAAAAAATCATGCAGCCAGTTACGTAAAAAGTAACTGAAGTCAGATCGGCAGTTACGCATTGACAGGTGTTGGACATGCACTAGAACAGCTGTATATGCTTGATTGAAAAAGCATTCGATGCATCACATATGCAGTTTCGAAAAAGCATTCGAAAAGCCGTATTTGAAGAATTTGAACAGCCGAATATGAAGGATCAGAAAAGCTTTCGAAAAGACGTATTTGCAGCATTCAAAATAGCCGTATTGCAAGGAATCGAACCGTCGTATTACAGGGTTTCGAATAGTCGTATTGCATGGATTCAACAGCCGTATTGCAGGGTTTCGAACAGTCGTATTGCATGGATTCAACAGCCGTATTACAGGGTTTCGAACAGTCGTAGTGCATGGAATCGAACAGTCGTATTGCATGGATTCGAACAGTCAGAGTATGTGATTCGATCGCATGCAGGATTGAAAGGTTATAAAAGAATAGTCGTACGGAGAAGATGTTGCTATTGTTAGAGAGAAATTGCTGTAAAAAGAGGGTTAGAAAAGAGTCAAGAGAAAAATTAGCAGAGCCGTGAGAGTGTGCAGAGTTGGGTTAATTGCGGACCGATCAGGGGTCGTGCATGAAGTGAAGACATTCTTATGTCATTTTAATTTGAATAGAATTGCAGTCCAAGTTGGTGCTTGGTACTAGGGGTTGGTGCTCCATCTGTTGCAACAAAAAATTAAGGGGTTGGTGCTCCTTCCAGTTGATGCTGGTAAAGTATTTGTAAAATTGATATTTTGCAAAGACTGGATTTGGATTGGAGTCCAAGCAGTCATTTTTGAGGAGTAGCCAAATTGGTGAACCTCGGTATATTGAGTGTTGTGGTGTGCTCTCTTGTTCAATTTGTTTTTCTAGTTTTCAAGTTCTCTTTATTTCATATTAAATGCTGTAGATATTAAAATTAATAGCTACACTGATTCACCCCCCTCTCAGTGTCATTGTGTGAATATCACAAGGAAAACCTCTAGGCCAAACTTTTGAAATATAGAAAGAAGCAATCTATGACCAATATCAAAATTAATGTAATAACTTTGAAGAATTTCGAAGGTTAATGCTACTCGAAACTCAATCAAAATATCCTTTGGAACACTTATACATTGGTTAATTCTGTTGAGGATCTAAACTAACTTGGAGTATCATGTATACTAAGGTCCTGAAATGGTATAAATTAAATGATATATAGTTAAGTAGAATGTACATCATTAAGTAAGTAGATTTTACTTTTCCAAATAATGATGGTATATTGATATTATGAAATGAAGGCCTAGAAAACCCTTGATGACCAGGTTTTAGACTTCTATTGCAGATTCATTGTCATTTTACGATTAAAATTATGTTATTTAAGAATGAAGTGTGACTTATTAACACTTTTATGGATCTTAGTATTTTTCTTAATATTAGAACTAAGAATAGGGTTTATGCCATGTTAATTATGCAAGAACTAGATCTAACTTAATGGTTTACTAGACTATATTACAAAGAGTTCTTAATATTAAAAGATGATAGTATGTTCAATCCTAGAAGTAAAGGACTTTGATTAATAACTTAGGGAAAATGAATTAAAGGTATGGGACTTTAATTCATTATGAAGAGTGAATTTGGAATTCATTCTTAAGGGAACTTTTAGGACTCCCTCGAAATGCGATATCTCCAAAATATAATTCCAATGACTATAATAAACAATGTAAGATAATGAGGGACTTAGAGAAAGAAGCCTAAAGGGACTAGAGATTCCTTAATGGTATTGTGAAATTTATATTTATGAGGGAATTGGGTGATTCCTTAATTACAGTAAGAGGTCAAAAGGGAGCATTGTACTCCTTGATCTATATTTGAGAAGAAGGGTCTGTTGATGTCTTTTTATTATTGTAAATCCACCATTTAAGTTTATGAAAATGAGGAAGCATGTATTTTGGAGGCTGGGTTTTTCCCATTAAGGTTTTCCTAGGATAAATTTTTGATTCACTCTATTATGTGGTTGATTTATTATATCCTGTGAATGTTGCATTTATGTTCAAATGTAAATGATTTATGATGTTGTATTTATAATAGAATGATGTATGTTAGATGTAATGTTTATTTCAATGCATTATAAATGAAAATAATGATAGAATGTATACTAATGTATGGATATTAGAAATAATATGATAATGCAATCATGTCATTTAATTTTAAAACATAATAAGTAATGTTGAATGATATATTTAAGTAGAGTTGATCAAGCAATAATCTCATGTGGTGGGTGTATGATAACTCAAGTATGCTAGTGAATCAAAGGAATTTGTTTACCTTTCTATAGTGTTGTGGAATAACTATGTATGAATGAAGCACCTTTCCATATACATAATTGGTTATGTTCATGTTAATCTATTTAGGAATCCAAGGATTATTATACAATAGAAGCTAACTCCTAAGGGGATAATTGGATTTATGTTGATCTAAACATTAATCACTTATTCTTGAATGGGACATAAACCTTGCTTAAGTAATAAATGTATATAATGTTGCCATATAAAAACCTCATGTATTAATTTCACCTCATAAGCATTCAAGATGGTTTAATTATGGAATGGAACTGTCTCAACAAGGCAAAATGACCCTAAACTATAAACCAAGGTAGACCCTACATTTTAAGCCAAGAATTGAATGGAACACCCTTATGGGACAAGAGAAGTCCTTGTTGGTAATAAACTCAAGATGAACCAACAAAGAGGGTTGCCTAAATGGAGTGTGTACCACTAAACTCTAAGAGGCTTAAATATATGTAATAATGTTAAAAAGGAGATTTCATGGATCTGTATCACGATAGTGATACAAATGTCTTAGAAATACCTTCTAAATGGAATGGATCGAAGATAAGATTTATGAATAACCATTGGTGTGGTTATTTCATCTATGATGGTTTACCATGGGTGTGGTACTCCATCTTCAAGACATTCACTTGGTCTGGGTGGACCATTTGGTGGCTTCCTCTTTTACGAGGATGAAACCTAATGCTTGACTAGCGTACTCATACCAAGTGGGGTATGATGGTTTCATAGAAGCTGATCACTTCTACTTAAAGAGACTCTGATCAAGTATCTACATCTCCTGAAGCTATTTGCCTTGAAAGTTATAATCTATATGGAATATGTCTATCCTAAGGCATGATTAGGTCCTTTGCCATATAAATAAGAAAAATCATTATATGCAAAAAACAAATTTGTGGATAAGGTGTAAAAATCGAGGTTATTACACAATCCCTTCCAATTTTTTCCCATAGGGTAAGTCATAAGACAAGAAATGTCGAATGATAATTTTCCAGTCCTCATTACTTGTGAGGGATCGAGGAATCCATTTAGCGTATAAAGTAAAACCTTGTCTTTGAAAATAAAAAAGGCCCATACCTCTGGAGGATTTAAGTAGGCAACACACCTCTCATGCCACATTATGAAAGCCTCTTTTCATATTATATTTTTCCCACAGGAATTCTCGTAAGAGTTTATCCAGTTTCTTATAACAAGCATTGGAGGGCACCCAACAAGTATAATAATAAACATGAGTGGTAGCCAAAACCTTAAATCAAATTTTAAACTTTCTAGCGAAAAAAAGTTTTTTTGATGACTAGTAGGCTAACTTCTTCTCAACCTTTTGAGTAACATGCTGCCAAAGTTGTGCATAAGAGCTAATAAAAGCAAAAGGGATCCCTACAAATTTAAATACTTCACCTGGTTGTATCCATCCCCATTGATACTGGTCGAGCCAATTAGGTATTAGATTAGGGAAATATCTATAGCAGGAGGTTTTTCTCCACTGAATGCTAGAACCAAAGGACTTAAAAAATACTTTCAAACAATAAATAATTGAGGACAGGGACTGCTAATCTTCTTGAATAGTAAAAAAGTAATCTCATCAGCAAAGTGACCATTAAACAGTTGAAGGCTGGAATTGAGGAGTGGGATACCTCTAAGACTCCCTTGAGAAACCTTATGTGCCAAAATATAGCCAAAAGCTTCAACAATAAGAATATAAAGTGAGGGGATGAGAGGACAACCCTACCAAACATAGCAACCTAGTTGAATGTATTCCGATTGACAATTATTCAAGGTAATGTTAGAATAAGTAATTATTCTCTTAAGTTCTACTAGGATAGACATACTTGAGTTTCCACTCCTACATGAGTTAGGTGAACTCTCAGTATAGTCTAGATTATATTTGATGAGTTGTTGTATTCAATGACTCTCAATGATCAACTTTGCTATTTATACAAAGTTGATCCATGAAATAAATCAATAAGTTCTATTTGTCTTCTCAAATACTGTGATGCTTTGTAGTTCTACTCTTGGGAAATTCTAACATGGTACCAGAGTAGGATAGATTCTACTAGCATTATCTCTTGAAGGAAGTTTCACGAACTATTTCATTATCTCTTAGATTTTGTTTTTAACAAGGAGGTATTTTCATTTCTATTGTAGACTGCTCTTTTACTTCTGTAATTTTTTTTGAAAAAATTTGTTTATGGTACTAACTAAAATAGATTACCATATACATATTCTCCTTACTTTTCAAAAGATATTATTTTGCTTCTTTCTCTAAAATAGAGATATTTAAAAAAAAAATTGGCCTTCTTGTTATAGCAATATAGGCATATATTTTTTCATGCCTTAATATTGTTCTCCTCAGATGAATGTTCTGATATAGTTGTTCCTCATTTCTAACGAATGCGCTCTTGCCTTGGATCTAATTCTACAATCGATGCGTAAGAGAGTAAGTTTTGTGGGCAATAATTCAATTTTGTGAAAAACAAAAGATTTGCGGATCCATATTTATCTCATGATATTTGGTTTTTATTACTACTACTCATGAGATCTTCTCTTTGTTGCGTTTATCGCGACATCATTAAAGTTAATATATCTCTTCATATTTGATTTGTTTTATATAATCTTTGTGAGATCTTAACCATATGGTGCAACATATTTTGTGTCTCTCACGTCATTTATTTCATGGGCCTTTGGTCATATAAACCAAATTCCATTTAATATTATGTAAAACGTGGCAAGTTATTTTAAAAAAACTAACTTGCCAATGTCTTATTGGCGCTCGGTGTTCTTCATCACGTCAACCCTAAACGGGTCTTTTAAATTATTATTGAAGTAATTTTTTTGGCGAAGTAAGTTGAACTCGAATTCTATCTTCAGTTGTCCATAGCTTCACCGATTTAACAAATCTTTGTCACTTTTAAGAGCAGATTCCTATATTTATATTCACCTTAGTGAATCTTTTTTTAATATCTTCTCTGCATTTGCTTAAGCTATTTAAGATTGTTAAATATTGTATTACTTCTCCTTCAATATCTCTTGTAGCGAAGTAGCAATCTGCTAGTGATACAGCTGCAGCCAGTTGAAAGCTCCCTTAACTTATCTGTACGATCACATATTTTCTAACATCCTTCACAAGAACATAGCCTTCTTGTCGTCTTTCGCACCATAATATTCAGGAAGGTAGCCAAGGTAATTTTTAAAATTTTTAATATATTTGGTTCTTTGTTCTTCATCTGATATTTCAGTGAAGCTCCTGCATAACATGCTCTTTCAAGCTCTTCCAATATCGTAGCATCATGCTCCTTCAAGAACTTTGAAACCCCTCGTTCGTAACGTGCTCTTTTGAGCCCTTTGAGTGTCGCAGCGTGCTCTATCAAGCCCTTCGAATCCCATCAATATCTTGCTCGTTGCACATGTCACTTCAAGTATGATTAATA
The DNA here is from genome assembly GCA_028583015.1 of Wollemia nobilis. Taxonomy (NCBI): domain Eukaryota; kingdom Viridiplantae; phylum Streptophyta; class Pinopsida; order Araucariales; family Araucariaceae; genus Wollemia; species Wollemia nobilis. The sequence goes on from JAQPPZ010013513.1 coordinate 6,424,357, forward strand.
TTATTTCATTTTTTTTTTTATATTAATCATAAAATATCCAATGTGTAGAGAAGATTAAAAGTATTTCATGGCTTTTGGAGCTCCCCTATTCGTAGCTCGTTGGTGTCTTTTTTTAGTTTGGATCCCATTAAAATCTGGGAAGCGGTGGGTATATATTAGGGACCTCGTTCCCTCCTTTGAGCCTTTACTTCATTAACTGTTGAAATTAGTTTGTAATCAGATCCTCTATTTCCACTAGTTTTTATAAAAACCAGTCCAAAACTTAGATCTGCTATTTAAAATTTCAATTGTAAGCCCTCTTAAAATCTTCTCTACTTTTTCTTCCTTAGTGCCTTTCATTGTCCACAAAGAAAAAAGGAGAAATATTGTAAAATCTATAATAAAATTCTTTTTTTTGTGGGGGGGGGGAGGGGGGTTTAAGGTGCCATTTATTAAACACCTTTTCTAAAAACTAAAAGGGGGTTGTTATATTTTTTGGTTATTGCCTCTTTTCATTTTTTTTTCACTTACCTTTGTTCTACTTTTTTTTTAAGAGAGTTCCTTATTTAGTCTAAATAGGATTTTTTTTTTAAACCTAGGTTTAATTAAAAATATATATCTTTTATTTTAATGCTTTCTTTAATCTCAGCATTCATATAAGAGATATAAACTTTCAATGCTTTCATTCATCTCAACATTCATATAAACGATATTAATCATTCATTTTCTGAACACCTCTAAGTAATCACCTATATCAAAGTATTAGATTTCTCAATAACCTATAGTTTCCCTATTGTAAGGGCGGGTTATTAATAAAATCTAATATCATGGTCTAGCTGATTACCTCTTCATAAAAAACCTATGTTCCACGTATCAATTCTACTCAATACTTATATCTTCCCTCTCGTAAGGGTGGGTATTTGAGAAGAATAGGTATAAAGGCCAGGATTTTTTTTGAAACATTTGTCTAATTAACTATATCAATCTACTCATTTTCTTATAGTTTCCCTCTAGTTAGGATGGTTAAATTGAGAAGACTGGTATTAGAATCAGACTTTTGTATCCTTCTTTAAAATATCAATTGTAATATCTTAAAGCACTTGAAGTTAAGGGAGGAAACAATACTGGTTCACTTCAAATATCTTTAGTAAAATGAATACAATTGATCCTCTCACCCCTCATAACTATCACACATGGAAACCCAAAATTTTAAATCTCATTTCTCAAAAAGGGCTCACACACTTGCTAGAAGAGAAAAAACCTGAATTTGAAAAAGAATATGAAATATTTGTTCATAAAGGGAAGATGTATGAAACAATGGGTATTATAAGAACTAATGTAAATGAATTCTTATGGTTTCACATTTCAGAATGTAAAAATCCTTATGAAAGTTGGGAAAAACTTAAAAACTTATTTGGAAAAGTGGATTAAATAAGGTCAATGCAATTAGATGCAGAATTAAAAGCATTATCTCTTGAAGACTTTAGCAATATTATTGACTTTCTCACCAAATTTAAAGAAGTCCTTACTCAATTTAAAGGCAGTGGCAAGAATAAAATAGATGAAGAATGCATCTATCTAATTATTCTAAATTAAATGGTGTATTTCAAATATTTGCAACCACCTTTCTATCTACAAAAGATGCTCTTGGTGCAAGTTTCAAAATGCCCTCCTTAGAAGAATTTTGTGATAGACTAACTAGAGAAGAAACAAAACTTGCAAAGTATGAGATCTCTTCCTATTCCTCAAGCGCCTTAGTAGCATCCACCTCCACTAAAGAAAAATTTAAAAAGAGATCTTCCAAATTTTTTTTGGGTATAAGCAATTAAATGTGCAAACTATATTCAAAATCACACACCTCATAAAGCTCTTGTCCATTTGACTCCTGAGGAAGCATGGATTGGCTCAAAACCTGATGTCTCTTTCTTCAAAAAGTTTGGGTGTACTGCTTGGGAACATATCCCAAAGAAGAAAAGGAAGGCTTTAGATAGGAAAAGCAAAAAGCTCATCTTTGTTGGTTATTGTGAAGAAATGAAAGCATACAGGCTTGATCCCACAACTCATGAGGTCTTCTTTCATAGGAATGTTCAATTTGATGAAACATTCCCTCATAAAGATCCTAAACCATCCTCTTCTACCATTGTTTCTCTTGAGCCTTCTCCCATATTAGAGCCTCAATATAATGAAGAACCAGCTTTAGAGATTAATTTAGAGATTAATGATCAAGATGAGGATCCTATAACTCCAACTCAAAGTCCTGCCAATCCTTCTACTCCTTCCACTATGCCAAAACGAGCCTGCACCATTGTTCAAAAAGCTACTCCATACATCTAAAATCTCCCATCATTGATATTAGGCAAATCCATAGGCTCTGGTCTTGTTTGTCAGTCCATTTCCACATATCCTCAATCCTTCAAATAAGCAATTGGAATCAAATAATGGGATGATGCCATGGAGAATGAATTTTCTTCCTTAATCAAAAACAAAACTTGGGATTTAGTTCCTCTTCCTAAAGGAAGGAAGTTAGTTCTCTGTAAATGGATCTATAGAACAAAATATGCACCTAATGAAGAAATTGACAAACACAATGCTCACCTGGTAGCCAAAGGTTTCTCTTAGATTGAAGGGATCGATTATTCCTAAAAATTTTGCACTAGTTGCCAAAATGGATTCTATTAGACTGGTACTTGCTCTAGCTGCTTCCCAAAAATGGCCAGTTTTTCAAATGGATGTAAAAAGTGCTTTCCTACATGGGGACTTAAAAGGGGAGATATTCATAGAAAAACCTATTGGATTCACTCAAGACTGCTCCTTTGTTTTTAGGCTATGAAAGCCTCTATATGGCCTCAAAAAAGCTCCTAGATCTTGGTATGAAAAAAGACTCCTTCCTTCTTTCCTCAGGTTTTGCTCATTGTGAATCTGATGCCATAGTCTAAATTTGGAGAGATGAAAAAAAATCACCATACTTGTTCTATATGTTGATGATCTACTACTCATTGGTAGTGACTTTGCTCACATTCAGACTATCAAGGACCCCCTCTCTAAAAAATTTGAAATGGCTGATCTGGGTTTAGCTCATTACTTCCTTGGGATTCAAATAAATCAAAAATATGCAAGAATTTCATTTTGTCAACAAAAATACACTCTAGACCTTATTCAAAGGTTTAATATGACATATTGTAAACCTTCTTCTACACCTTTTCAATTTGGAGTCACTCTAAGTACTTCCTGCTCATCCCCTCTATGTGATGCAACTCTATACTGTCACCTTGTAGGGAGTCTGTTATACCTTACTCATACTCACCCAAATATCTCATATGTTGTTGGATTGATATCCATATTCTCACATCAACCTCATTTCAGTCATTGGCAAGCAACAAAAAGAATCCTCCGCTACTTGCAAGGATATCATCACTTTGGGATCTTATATGAGGAAAAATCCATGGATATCATTGGTTACATGAATTATGATTGGGAAGGTTCAGTAGAAGATAGATGTTTAACTTTTGGCTATGTATTTTGTCTTGGTTCTTCACCAATTGCTTGGTCATGCAAAAAACAACAAGCATTGGCCTTATCATCTATAGAGACAAAATACAGGGTTGTAGTTTTGGAAAGTCAGGAAGCTCTTTGGCTTCATCAGATACTAAGAGAATTTAGTTTTTCCAATGAAAAACCTATTACTCTTTGGTGTTATAATTAGAGCACAATTCATATTGCATGCAATCCATTTGAGCATCAGTACACCAAGCACATTGAGATTCACATGCACTTCATTCGACAACATATTCAGAGAGGGGAAATATACTTGGACTATATTCCCACCGATAATAAAATTGTAGATATCTTCATCAAGTCATTTCCTTCTCCGCGTTACATTCAGTTGTGAGAAAAACTTGGGGTAAAGTAGTTGCATTAAAAACATAGGTCTTTTACCTCTCCTTTTTTCTTATTGTTGTATTCTTTGGAGGATGGTTTTTTTCCATGTGGTTTTTTTATCATCTCTTCTAAAGTATAAATTTTACATGAGTACCTCATCAGACCAAGTTGTCGGGACTCATTCTTTTTTTTTATAAGGAAAATCTTCGCCATCCGAAGACATGCTTCTATCTTTATTTTTATGACAGATGATTTTTTCCAAGAGGTTTTTTCACCATCTATATATTGTAAATGAGTACCTCATCAGGCCCTATTTTTGGGACTCATTTGTATCATACACCCCTAGTATCACTTAAGGGGGGGTGTTAGAATAAGTAATTATTCTCTTAAGTTCTACTAGGATAGACATACTTGAGTTTCCACTCCTCCATGAGTCGGGTGAACTCTCAGTATAGTCTAGATCATATTTGATGAGTTGTTGTAATCCAACGACTCTCAATGATCAACTTTGCTATTTATACAAAGTTGATCCATGGAATAAATTAATCAGTTCTATTTGTCTTCTCAAATCTTGTGATGCTTTGTAGTTCTACTCTTGGGAAATTCTAACAGGTAAGAGTAGCAGAGGCATCTTGAAAAAGTATGCAAATTGTGCTAATGAAAAACTAACCAAAGCCTAATGCTTGAAGCATAGAGGTGATGAAATGCCATTCCATTTTGTCATATGTTTTTTCAAAATCAATTTTAATAAATAGAGCATTTTGTCCTGAGGAGTGGGCCCATTCCATACCTTCCCAAAATGCAAGTACATTATCTAAAATATATCTTCCTTGAACAAATATAGTTTTCTCAGGTCTAACTATCAGAGGCAGAAGAGATCGAATCTTACGAGCAACAACATTAGAAATAATATTGTAACTCACATTCAAAAGGGTGATAGGCCTCCAAATGGTAAACAAATTAGGATCACCAGATTTAGGAATTAACTTAACATTCTCTTTGTTGATGATGACTCCTAGAGTTCCACACTTTATGGATTCCAGGTAAACTTTGTGCAAATTTGTACCTAGCATGTCCCAAAATTACTTGTAGAATTTGCAAGGAAATTCATATAATCTAGGGGTTTTATTAGTGGCCATGAGGTACAAAGCTTTCTTAAGATCCTCTAAGGATAAAGGTGTATCACACAACTCCACTTGAGCGAGATAAAGCTTACAGAGAACAACATAAAGACATTCATCTAATGCCTATTGATGCTCATGATTAAGAGGTTGAGAAGCAAAAACTCCTTGATAATGATGAAGAAAAGCCTTAATGATATATAGAAGTCCAGTGAACCTCCCTGATTCCATTTGAATGGTATGGAATTGAGATTGTTGAGTAGGAGGTTGAAGTTATTTGAATAATTTCTTAGAGACTCTATCTCCAATTTGAAGACAATGTAGGTGAGCTCGAAGTTGACCTCCCTTAGCTTCATACATATCCTATTTATTAAGTTCATACCTTAAGGCTGCAACATGAGACTGAAGATTTATATTATATGGAGAATTATCAAGCTTGAGACAAGCTTTATGGATCTCTTCTTTCCAAGTTTAATTAGCTTATCTTCTACTTTTTGCAATGTCCACCTCTAAAATATGTAGTGTTTTGGTGATGCGTTGCATAGTAGAGTTCCACCAATTAATCCATCCTAGAGAGCCCTACGATCAAAGAAGCAAGTTCTAGATTTGGAAGATATGGGCCTTTATGACTGGACTGTGCAAAAAGGAAATATTAAAGTAGAATTGAGAGGAGTGAACTTTGGGTTGTGTATGCTACATGTCGATAACAAACAAAATGGGGGTGTGGTATGAAATAGTAGTGTCGGGAAATACTATGACAAAAAGGATCGAGGGATTGAAATGAGAAAATTAAAAGGAATCACTTTCAGAGACCATCGCCTAATCTAACCTCTCAAGGACCCTGACTGACTTAGTTTGAAAGTTCGACCAAGTAAACCAGAGCTCCTGAGGAAAATTAGAGGACGTAAAGCAACAGTTTGGATCAAACAGATGCAACTTATTTTTCATAAAAAACCAAGCCTCCCATTTGCAAAGCACCAACATCTTGTAGAGTGACTGATTTATCCTTTTCTACCATGTTGAAATCACCACAAAAAACCCAAGTGGCTAGAGGTAGAGAGAAAGCTAGCCATCACCAAAGAGAGCTCCTAATCGAAGCATCGTTAGAGGCATAAATGTTGACCACCCCAAATGACTTCCCTCTAATCTCAAGTAAAATCTAAACAACTTGGTAGAATGGGTCAACACCCCAAGTCACCACATGTGGCTGCCACTTGGGTGCCAAGATAGTGATAGGTCCTTTCCCAGGCAAATGCTTGGTAGAATAAAACATGCTATGTGGACTAAGAAAATTACAAACACACTATATATTGAAATCAATTATCTTAACTTCTTGCAGACATATAAAGTCAAAATTTCCATGCAAACGAGCAACATTCACCAGCTCACTTTAGACCAGGTATTTACAGATTAGATCCATCAGTCCTCGCACATTCCATGAGAAAAAATCATGAGGACTTGTCAAGATTCATAATATACATGACATCCTTTGAATCATCTAGGCCTCAAAGTGAACTAAAGGAATTAGTGCCTCCACTAAAATTACCCTCACCTGAGGACATTTGGAGAACAAACTCATCACATTAGCGATGCTTGTCAAAGCTCAAGCCTAAGTTGTCTCTCGAGGAGCTTCGATAATGATAAAAATTAAAATATTTTTCTTCTACAATTGCGGAGTATATCGGCATCATCGATTAAAACATTGGTATGGTAGTGGGATGAGCCTCCACAACAATCGAGGTGAATGTAGGACCAGATCCAAGAGAATCTAAAACATGTGGCAAATGAGTCACTACAAGGGCATGTAGAGTAGCATTCGAGACCCCTACAACATGCATGGTGGGTTGCATATTAATTACAACCGATGTGGTGGCTTTAGAATACTGCATAGAGTTAGGGGGGGCTTGCATAACCTGGGTATAAATGGGTCTGGTATGAGTAGGCTGCATAGAGGGATTGGCCTACTTAGAGTGCTTAGAAGCATGATTTATCCTAGTAGTAATCATTTGCAAGTCACCTTGGCATTCTCGAGCCCCGTTAGACTAAGTTATCGGGCAGTCAAAGGGGGTTGGGTATGTTTGAACTTCCACTCCATCAGTGGGCAATATCGAATCTTGTGAGTAGTAGACTTGCAACGATAACAAGTATTTGGTAAATTGATATAAGTTATAGGTTTCCTAATGGAGGTATCACCAATCTGGATATCTATGAATTTTGATAGGTCTTTGGTGAGATCGACTTTGACACAAGCTCACTTGGTAGGGAGAGCTGAGAAAAATCGTTCAGGATCAAGACATACAAACTTGCCAAGGCAAGAGGCAAGTGCTTGCAAAAAACCCCAAAAGGGGATAGGTAAACCCGGGAACTCAATCCACATAGGAACTTCCAGCTCAGCTTGGTCAATGGTTGTGAAGTCACATGTGTAAGATTACAAAATCAATAGAGAATTTCTCACCATCCAGTGACCTTTAGCTAACACTTTTTGAGCTTGAGCAGGATCAAGGAAGTGAAAAAAAGAAATAACCCTTGGTGAGATTCTAAAAATTCTTAACTGTCACACCATGCAGACCCCAAACTTGTTGCACCCAGGACCTAATGAGGGTATCATTGAGAATTCTACCCAGGAAATACCCAATAAGGGTATGTGACTCAAACCAGTTGTAAGCATTATGAAACTCATGCAAGGGAATGGAAACAACAAGGATAGTATTATTACCTCGTGAAACACTTTTAGGATAAACTTTCTCAGGTGCTTCCCTGGAACCATTGCTTTCCCCAACCAGCTCAGTAGTAACTAAGCTAGCCATTAGGGTGGCCACCAATTTAAATAGGACAGAACACTACCCTAGGAGATGCTAATGCAAATTCGTGACAAGACCCAAGTAATATTTCCCATCCTTAAATGATTGGTATGACATGCAACACCCAATAGAGCATATGAAATGCAACATGAACAAGGTTTCGACGATTTAGACACTACATGCACATTAGATTTTTTTATCACCTTTTACCATTGGATATGTTATTTTGTTTTTAAAATAAGTTACGACATAGTTTTTATTAGGTTATTTTGATTATATAAAAAAATTATTATATTTCTATAATTACATATTTATTAAGTTAATAAAATTATATATAAATTTTTCTTTAAAAAAATATATTTTTCATTTACTTTTCTATCAAAGATATTTGTTATCTTTCTCAAACTGCTAATTTTCCACAAATAACTTCTTTACATCATTTTTATTAAAAGAAAAAATCACACTCATACAGATCCGAAATTTAAATTTTGTCAAGATAAAATTCAATAGTATGAATGGCTAAAATATTTGCTACCCAGTTTCCATATCTATAAATATCTTATCTATAACAACCTAAAATTTTCTAATAATTTTTTAGGGTTTTTATTCATGCCCCTAATATTCCAAGATATTATTTTCATTGTTATTTTTTATTTTTATATGTAGGTGTATCCCAACTTCTTATTAATACTTTACAATATTTGCTTTTATTTTTAATATTAATATCCCTTTGGGTTTCTTTTCCTCTTTATTTTTGCTTTTTCTATCTTCCTCTCTCTTTTCATTCCCATCAATACTTCCATATTCGTCAATCACTTCAATCTTCTCATAATTTTCATGATAAAACTTATCATCTTTAGGTTTTTCCTTCTATGAATGATAAGGAGTGCAAGGAATAACCTTAAAAGCACATTCTTCTTTATGTTGCCTTAGAAACACTAAAGTGCAAGGATGCTCTTCCATAGAATTTACCTTCATATTATGCCCAAAAAAATCCTAAATTATCACAAATTTCCTCCATCTTCATTTCTTTATTATACTACTCTTGAAACCCTAAAGTTACAGGGATAACCTCTATACCACTTTCACTTTTATTTCCAAGAGAGGATTCTTTACTACTTGAGGAAAATGAAGGTGATTTACCTCGAATAAACTTGACCTCTTTTGTTGTCTCTGTTTTGGATTTTCCTTCATGTCTTCCTTTGCACCTTTAATTCCTTTTGAACATGAACTTACACATTGTACTTTCTCATCCCTTATATCCTTATTTGTTTCTTCTAATAGTTGATCCAATTGAGCTATGGTGGCCTCTGCCTTATGGTGTTGTAGATAGGGTTTTTTACCTCTTCTTTTGGAGTGGAATATCCTTGATCTAATATAGCTTTTATTACTATATGATTTCCTTACCTTGTTTTGAAGTTTATCTCATGACCAAATTTTTTTCTCTTTATTCATAGTTTTCAATTTGCAAACTCTTGCTATGTGTCTAGTATCATAACAATTGTGGCATATAAATACAATATTTTCATACTTCACTTGTTGATCCCATTCTCTTGATTTAGATTTAATCTTAATGGATTGTGTCAAAGATTTTGAAATATTCATAGCAACACATATTCAAGTATATATAGCATGCTTTCACTCCTTAATAGCTAGTCCTTCCTTGATGAATTTTCCTAGGGTATTTCCAATATTCTTCAAAATATCCTTCCTAATAAGTTGATATGAAAGTCAAAAAAACCTTACCCACACCGGAAGCTTCTTAATAATTTCCTCTCAATAGAAAAATTTATTTTATGGTCTTAAATAAAGGGCATATATTCCCCTAAACCAAGGGCCACCACCCATTATTTTATTCCTAATTTTTAATTTGAAAATATGATGAGGGAAAAAACCTTTAGGAATAAAATTCATTGAGTAATTTGAATTCACTATCCACTTTAAGTTGATCCAATTTTGAATCAACAAAAACCTTAGCTAGGATCTATGGAACTTACATATTAACCTTTTAATTTTAAGAACTATTATATCATGCTCAATCATCTCATCCTTAATGATCACTTCTAGTGTAAAATCTACTAATTATATCAAATCAAATATGCTACACATTTTCTTATATCCTCTCATGAGGAGAAATGTTGCACTCTTAGAAAAAGCACATGCTCGAACAATGTGCTTATGAACAAAACATTGCAATTCATCTCCTATCAGTGTATCCCATATTTTGGTGTTAAAATCAGTCCATATTGATGTTGCACGTAAAACACGATTATCAAGGCAACCCCACATAGCATACTTGTGCTCTTCAAATGTCCCAATCCAATCTTTTGTTTCTCCATTTCTTAGCATTTTATGGGAATCTTTGTTGGCATTGATGGCATTGATAAGGAAGTATCCATCAAGCGTAACAGGGTTGTAAAACAAAAACTAATATACACAATGAGTATACTCTCCTCTTGCAAACAATGTAATCCAAGTTTCCTATACTCTTGCCTTGTATAATTCTACGAGGGTTTCAAAAAATTTCCAAAATTCAGAATAAAAAAGAAATGAAAAATAGTTTAGGTCCCCAACGTTTTCGTGGGTGGCAAGCAAAGTGAAAAATACTTGTCACTCAAAATACAACTATTTTCTTTAACAATACTAGTGCATTTTAACTCAAAACCTGACGTATATTTCTCAATCAGCAACAAATTTTTTCCTAAGCCCCAAGAATTAAAAATTTTAGACACTTTTCATTTAAAGATTTAAAAAAATAATAATAATTAAAAAAAATAAATTAAATTCAGACATCTTCGGCTCTTCGGATGCGCTCTACGATATGCGTGGTGCATAATAATATATAAAAATTAATTAATTAATTAATTAATTAAAAAACTAATTTAAATAAAAATTAATTAGCATGCGCTAAGAGAGTGCGACCCCGCGAGAGCCACACAACCTAACCCACGTGTTTGTCAATGGGCACGCTCCACAACGCACCCAAAAAAAACTTAAAAGCAAATAACAAATTTTTAAAAAATTCTTTTCAATTTTAATAACGTCTGTTGCGCATCGGTCCACACGTTGACCCAAAAAAAATTAATAAAAATAAATCTCCCTCAAATTTGTTGTGCTTGCACGTATTTTGGCATGGTCAGTGTGGAAGGTTTTCCACATTTTCTTGTGATCGTTCACCCCATCAGGATACGTACCCTTATTTACAACTATGGCTCTTGTTTACTCCATGTGGCTTCCCACATTTCCCACTTACATCGCTCACACCCTGTAACCATCCTAGTTAGGGCTCAAAAAAAGTTACCTGTCAACATAATTTTTTTATGAGGGTTAAATTTTTTTTATCGATTTTTAGGTTACGGTTTAAAAATTTTTGCTAGCAAACATTTCCTATTCCATCTTTTTGAGCAAAGGTTAATCACAATTTAATTTATTTTTTTAAAGCACTTTTGGCCACTCAACATGTTGCACCACTTGAGCACAACATTCATCAAGCACTTGCTCTTGTCTTGTACCTGCTCCTGTTGTTGCTCCTATTGCTCCAACTCTAGTCCCAGATTTTGTTTGCACAGCTTAGCATTAGTTTTTTTAGCTTCTAGCAGTATATCCTCTTATTCTTCAGTTGCCTCTATCTATGCTCTAACCTCGTGTTTAACTTGGAGGTAGCTCTTGGTTCTACGCGGGCACCCACTGTTCTCGAGATTCACCAAGGCCACCTGGGTTCTTTCTAGCATTTGAATTTAGCATCATATTCCTTCCCTTTATATGCATTGGAGTTCAATGCTTTTGTGGTTGAGAGGAATGATAGGGATTAATTAATTATTAAAAAACTTAGATTTAATTAATATTAATTAATTAGTTTTTAATAGGTTTAGATTTGATTTCATGTAAATCTTATCCTCTAAGCCTTTTTCCAGAAACTTGTCAGTTAACAACCTTTTTATTGTCAAAGTTGTAGGTTTTTTGGCAGCCTTTTGTATTTCCAATCACGGTTTTCTATTGCGGTTTTTTTTTATCCAGTTGTTTCGTAAAGGCTTCTCAACCTATAAATTCAGGATTGATCAATATAATGTTCAGACAAGTTTGTATCTATCTTGTATCTTGTGTGGTCCTTTAGTGATCCATATCAACTTTCCTTCCATTCTACCTAGTGAAACTCACTTTGCACTCATTCCCTATATTCTATTTTCTTAAATTCTTTGTGTTTGTTCATTTATTCCAAAATAATTAAGATAATGATAAGTGCATTAAAACCAAAAAACAAAGATCTTTGTCTTTTCTTTATATTTTTATCTTTTATTTTTTTAATAAATAAAGTTTTTTAATTTACATTTTCTCAATGCTAATATTCTTATTTCATTTTGTGATTGAATATATAAAACATTTAAATATTTTTTGCTAGTTATGCAGGGCTAAAATGGATTCCATCCATATTAATATTAATGTTTTATCCTTGGGTGTTTCTTCCTAATTCAATAGTGACCTAAAAATGAGGTCATTTATACATCATAACTAGCTCTCTATCATGCTAAGTTTTATCCTTAGGCCCCTTCCCAATTTATCAAATAGTATATGTAGACACCAAAACCTAGGCATTTATGCTTAACCACAAGGCCTTATCCATTTCACCCATATTACACATCACAATCCTACATAATTAAATTATATACCTAAGTCTAAACTTAGGTGTATAAATCTTGCATATTATCCTATTTTCTATATTTTAATAAATTTGAAAAATATGCTTAGGATACCCTACCTAATCACTAGACATGTGTCCTAGCCACCACTATCCCTCCCCTTGCCACATATCACACACTCATGTCACCCTTGTCCCTTCACATGGGACATCTCTTACACCTCACTCCACTTGCACTCACCCATTGGCCACATCACCCTAGTTAAATGAGATACCCTAGGGGACTCATTGTGACTGCCATTCACCACTTGGTTGTAGCAAAGAAGATCAAAGACACCAGCATCATTTGTATTTGGAAAAAAGGGGTATTTCCCCCTTTCTTTACCCATTGTAATATGAGAGCAAGCATAGTGTAATCATACCCTTGCACATTAGGGGAAAAAGCATTGTAAACGAAGGCCAAGTGTTGGCATTTTTACCACATTGGAATTTTGTTGTAGTGTGCCACATTGAAATTTCGTTGTAATCATTGGTGCCACATTGAAAAGTGTTTTTTCTTTTTTAAGTGTTTTCACACATTGAACACTTTTTCCTATGGATGTAATCTTGGGTGAAGTTTGGTGCAAATATTCCTTGAAAAGAGATTAATATTGATAAAGATAATTCTTGAGGTGATATGATCGCTGAAGCTACCAAGTTTAAGCATGTGCTCTTGATTCCAGTGCAATATTGTTCATTTTTGAGGCATCAACCACTTCGTGGGCATGCATTTCCAAGGCGCCACCATAGAGATTGAAACTGGACCGATGATTTGTGTTGAAGCTTGATATGCCATGTGATAAAATCAGCAGTTATTTTATTTGGCATTTGCTCATTGGTTCATTGTTGTGGTCGAGGAGAAAGTTGTTGCTATTGGTGGCTGAGTGGCCGACACTTTGCCTCCACATGTATTTAATGAAAGAGGCGAAAACCTCTATAAATACTAATCAAATTCTTATTGTAAAGGGAGGTTAGATATTTTGCAAGAAAACTCTCTAAGTTCTCTGCATCAATAGAAGAGACTTGGCTTCTAAAATTTGCAAGCATTCTTATGTGTGTGATTTCCTTCTTTTTTTAAAATCATTTCTGTTTATGCTCATGCTCTTGCTGTTAAGTTTTGAATTCTGCATTCTGAATTCAAACGTTGTTGGTTAGTGAGTAGATTTTGAAATGCGATCCGGGGGTTATCTCTACAAAGGTGTGAGTTAAATTCTGCTGCTTTCCTTTTATTATATGCTGTTATAAAACTTGGTGGAATTTTTGTTGTTAGTCTGCCCCAAATTCTACACTTCGGCCTATGGCTATATTTCCCTTTCTTTCAGTTATTTTTCAATTTCTTTCCTGCATCCCTAGTCTTCAAATAGTGTAGAATTTAGTAAGGGAGCCAGCCCTCTCTGGAGATCGGTTCGAAGGAATTTTCTTTTTCCCTCGGCCTTTCAATGTTGGCCGAGTCTAGGGCGCACAAGTGATGAAATCTTGTACTTAGGCAGATTTGTGACCAACAGTTTTTGGCACGCCCGGTGGGACAGACTGTCTCTGTCTCAATAAGATCCATAATCGGTGGGACAAGTACTATTCCAAGTTGACAAACCCACCTGTGCCAACAGTTTTTGGCATGCCCGGTGGGACCCTGAAAGTTTCACTTTCAATAGTATTGAGGTTTAATGTTCGCCTTCATGTTGTATAGTTAGAACATTTGGCGACTCAGCACTACCCAGAAGCCTCCGAACGTGGAGACAGTGAGAGTTGTACTTCATGATCACAAGATCGAAGGCCAAAAAATCTGAAAATCCCGTTGAGTTTTTTGAACTTGACAACCAAAAATTAAGTGGACACCCTAAGTTGGTCTCCCCACCACTTACGTCCTCTCGCAACATCCTCACAAATTGCTGGTGTATTTTTTGTTCCTTCAAGTTCATCTAGTACTGCTACTAGTTTTCCACCTCCTCAGCCACACACACCAGTCCAAATGGCCCAGAATCCTCCACCAAGGCAGTTCTCGGCATGGAATAGTTCGGGAGCCTTGAATTTACTAGCACAAAATCCAGTCCCTCAAGCTGCTTTGAAAGCTTTGCCGACCTATGATGGTACTGGTAAAACTGCTTATGAGCATATTCAAGATGTAGCCTCTTTGGCGACCATCCATGACATAATGGACGAAGACGTGATGATAAAATTGTTGGTGTTGTCACTGAGAGGGAAATTGTTGTATTGGTACCGATCGTTGCAACCAGGCACTATTGCATCATGGGATCAATTAGGAGAGTTGTTAATCAAAAACTTTCATGAACAAGCCGATCCATTTTCCTTGTTGCATCAATTTAATGCAATTCAAAGGCATCCGCAGGAGGAGATAGCGGACTTCAATGTCAGATTTACCAGAAGCTGGCAGAGAGTTCCTGAAGGTCTTCGGCCCACTCATGAGCAAGCTGCATTCTATTATCTCAAAGCTTTTAACACAGACATTGGCTTGGCTATCCGGTAGTCCAACGTGACTACATTCCCAGAGCTGTTCGAACAAGCGCAAAAGGCGAAAGCAGACTTGATTGCCATAGGTAGGCTTCCCCCAAAGGTAACAATGCCTATCTTACCTGATCTTCCTCAGCATTTGTATTCTGGTTCATTTTCACAGCCTATGCCTTCCATGTATCCTATTCCATCATGGAGCTCAAGTGCGCCTCAGATCGCACCCATTCCAGTTCCCAAACTCCCTGCTCCAACTATTCCACAATTGCCTGCACCAAGCATTCCGTAATTACCAGCTCCCACTTCATTCCCAGCATTGCCTGCACCGCCAACACCTCTACCTATACCGGCACCTCCTGCGCCCTCAAATCCTGATCCTTACACAACGCTATTACAAGAGGTAAAATCTGCTAATTCAGCTATAAGAGCAATGGGAAATAAAATCACAATTATTGAAAGAAAGCAGGCCGAGAGAGATTTCCAACCCAGGAGATTTCAACCTCCGCCGATCACTAGAGAACAAGCGGCTTCAACAAGCAAAGTGCCTGAGAAGAACCCGATTGTGTTGACGAATGAGGAAGTTGGCCCTGTAGAAAGAACATATTGGTGCTCTACATGTAATGATCCACACGGTGAGGAGACTTGTATGGTTCATTTGAACTATGTACAAACATTGGCCGCAAGCTCTTCTGGAGGACAAGTTAACATGATTACTGAGGTAGATCATAATTTTATGGTTCCATCTGAAGAACAAGTCTCAGTTCTCACGAGAACTGGGAAGAAGCCAGTCACGATAGATCCAATAGAGATGGAACCATTAAGGGTATCGGCTGATCCAAAGATGCAAAATGAGAAGAAACAAGTACAAGTGAAAGCTCCTGCTTCAATACCAAAGCCAGATTCACCTGTTCTATTAAAAGATCTTTTGCCACCACGAGCAAAGGAAATATTGCAAGAAAAAGCCTCAGCTTCACAGGCAAGAGCTGAAACAGAGGAACAAGCCAGAGAAAAGCTCAAGTACCCATATTTGACTAAAATACTGAGGGTAGAAGCCACTCAGCAATATCGGAGCAAATATGAAGACACTATTGAAAAGAGGGAGTCTGGTGCATCTACATACAATATTGTTGAAGAATTGAAGAAGATTCCAACCAAGGTTAGTCTCTATGATGCATTACAATTACCTGGGCAAGTTGATTTGTTACAAGAATCATTGAAGTCTATGAAAGATAATGAGAAGAATCCTACCCAGATGATTTTTGCTCAAACATTAACTACTTCAGCCACTAGAAAAAATAGACCACCCCCATTTTATTTGTCACTCAAGATGGAGGGTTGGATAGTGCACAATTGCATGATTGATTCCGGTGCTGCGACAACTGTCATGCCAAAGGCAGTTTGTGAAGTCATGGGTATGGAGTATACAAGAAGTAGCCCTGGTGTCTTGCAGTTGGATGGGACTCCCATGAAAATAGTGGGTGTAATCAAGGATATTCCTATTGTTCTACATAGTATGCCTCAAATTACAGTAATTCGGGAGGTAGTTGTGGTTGATTTGGAACCATATTTCAGTATGTGTTTGTCGAGAGAATTCACTGCCAAGCTGGGAGGCTACCTTTCTCTGGATTATTCTCACTTGGAGATTCCTTTCAAAGGAAGAAGAATCCGGATCTACAATGAGAAGCCTTCTACTTTTCATATAGAGAAGATGGAAGAAGAAGAAAAGTCCACACATTCTATCAACATGATAACTCGAAGAATTGGAAAATCCTGATTTGATGGATGAAGTCCTGGATGAGCTTCACTTAGAGGATGAGTTTTCAATGCTCGATTTTAATGCCATGATGGAAACTGAAATTGGTTGTTACTCCATTACAAAGCCTGAAGAGGTTGAAATAAAGATGCCTCTTGATCAAGATGATCAAGACTCTATGCCCGATCAATTATGGAAGTTGTATTTTGATGGAGCAAGATGTAAAAATGGTGCGGGAGCAGGGATTGTTCTTATTTCTCCCTCTGGCCTATAGAAAACATATTCATATCGACTGACCTTGGAGTTGTACTAACAATGCTCGCTGAGTATGAAGCGTTGTGCCTAGGTTTGAAGAAGGCAAAAAAATTGGGGATTGAACAATTGCAGATTTTTGGTGACTCTGAATTGATTGTGAATCAAGTAACGAACAAGTGCATCTCCAAGCAGCATTATCTCAAGGCGTACCGCAACAAAGTTTGGGACCCTGGCAAACATCACAAGTTCGAGGTAATATGGGAAGGTCCATTTCAGGTGCCAATCAAGTTAATTATTTTGATTTGCAAGAGATGGATGGATGATAATTCCAATGTCTTCATTTAAAGGCCTATTTTCAAAAAAAAAAAAAAAAATGAAAAAGTGTGCAGAGCCCGGGACTTCCCAGGAGGTCACCCATCCGAGTACTACTCTAGGAAGGTTATGCTTAACTAGGGAGTTCTTTAAAAACTTGAAAACCAAAAAATCAAGTTGGATGAGGTGTTTAGGGGGTCCAAAGTTCTGGAGGTGTAAAAAAAAAAAAAAAAAGCAGAGGCTTACATTTTTCCCGCTTTTCGCTCTATAACATGGCCTTACCTTGGAACCCTTGTTTTTTGGATTTTGGCTGCATTTTTTTCCCCCTCCCCCATGCAAGCAAAATCTCCACTCCCTCCATGCTCCATTCGAAATTCAAATTCCGAAATTTGAATTTTCCCTCCCAAACCCTTTTTAATTAAAAAAAAGGCATAACCCAAAATTCCTTTTTCGGGCCTCCGAAATACCCTTTTCGGACTTCAAATTCATTCCGTCCCTCCCATTCCTTCATGCCCGAAATGCCCTTTTCGGATCCCGAAATAGTGTTTTCGGGATCCCGAAAGCCTTCCCTCTCGCCCTTTGACTAGTCAACCAAAAAAAAAAAAAAAATTGCATGCTTCCCGAGCTCGTTTTCCTCCCACCCGAAATAGCCTTTTCGGGTCCCCGAAAACACTATTTCGGGTCCCGAAATTCCCATTCCGTCCCCCTTCCATTACTTTAAAAAAAAAACATGCTCATGCATGCCCGAAATTTCTTCCTTTTCCCCGAAATAGCCTTTTCGGGTCCCCGAAAACACTATTTCGGGTCCCCGAAAAGCCCTTTCGAACCTCCCGATATGCATGTCTTCCACCACTCCCCGTCCGCAGTCTTCGTTATCCTTCCGAAATACTCATTTCGAACGCCCGAAAACACTATTTCGGGTCCCGAAATTCCCATTCCGTCCCCCGAATAAACCATTTCGGCCATTCCTTCCAAAAAATAAATAAAAAAAAAAACAATGATACTAAAATAAGAAAAACCATTATGCATTTGAATCCTTTCGCTCTTTTTTTTCCCATGCACCCCCCATCTCCATGTTGCACTATCCGTAAATTCCGCTCATTATCATTTCTCACTCCGCTCACTCATTACACTTTCTATAAAAAAAAAAAACTACCACTTCTCGCATTTCAAGAAGTGGTAAGAAGCCTAAAAATAAAAAAAATAAAAAATAAATAAAAGCATCATTGGAATGCATGCGGTGCCCATGAAATTAGAAAGCTTTCCAACGGATGTGTATGGAAATTTATAAAAGGAGGCCCATCCTTTTGTTTTCAATCAAAGCATTTGCAGGGTTCCTATATCGAAGTCTTGCGAATCCCTTTTGCTCCAGGGTTTGTTGTTCGTTGCTGCATATTCAAAGGAAGTTGAAGATGGGGAGGAAAGTTGCAGAGGCCAAGAAGGTGAATGTACAAAAAAGGCCTGAGATCGCGAAGAAGCCGCGAAGAGCTCGAGAAGAAAAGGTTGAAGATATGGAACCGAAACCTTATGATGATCGCTTGGGACAAATTAAAGATTGCAATATCACCAACAAGGGAGTAGAAATACTGCATCTAGATGTTGAGTTTGTTGCACAACATATGTCTATTGGGAGTCCCCATACTATAGCATTTCATTCTCATCTCTCCTGGTACTTGTGTACACCTGTGCATCTATGTCCTGAGCTGATCTGGGCAATCACACAATGCTACAACACTGCTGCAAGAACTGTCCAAAATGCCCATGGAGAAGTATTGTTTAGTATCTCGGCTAGTTCCATACAGGATGCGTTTGCTTGCGGTGCACAACTTTCATCTTCTGCTACATTAAAAAAATCAGTTTTAAGGAGGAGGAGGAGAAGTATCAACAGATGCAGCTGCAAGTGGGAACTCTGTACCCAATGAATAAAGGCCTGGAATCGATTACATTCAAGCGAGTTGAATACCCCGTGAGCCGCCAAAAATGTTGGCATTTTTGCCACATTGGAATTTTGTTGTAGTGCCACATTGAAATTTCGTTGTAATCATTGGTGCCACATTGAAAAGTGTTTTTCTTTTTTTAAGTGTTTTCACACATTGAACACTTTTTCCTATGGATGTAATCTTGGGTGAAGTTTGGTGCAAATCTTCCTTGAAAAGAGATTAATATTGATAAAGATACTTCTTGAGGTGATATGATCACTGAAGCTACCAAGTTTAAGCATGTGCTCTTGATTCCAGTGCAATATTGTTCATTTTCGAGGCATCAACCACTTCGTGGGCATGCATTTCCAAGGCGCCACCATAGAGATTGAAACTGGACCGATGATTTGTGTTGAAGCTTGATATGCCATGTGATAAAATCAGCAATTATTTTATTTGGCATTTGCTCATTGGTTCATTGTTGTGGTCGAGGAGAAAGTTGTTGCTATTGGTGGTTGAGTGGCCGACACTTTGCCTCCACATGTATTTAATGAAAGAGGCAAAAACCTCTATAAATACTAATCAAATTCTTATTGTAAAGGGAGGTTAGATATTTTGCAAGAAAACTCTCTAAGTTCTCTGCATCAATAGAAGAGACTTGGCTTCTGAAATTTGCAAGCATTCTTATGTGTGTGATTTCCTTCTTTTTTTAAATCATTTTTGTTTATGCTCATGCTCTTGCTGTTAAGTTTTGAATTCTGCATTCTGAATTCAAACGTTGTCGGTTAGTGAGTAGATTTTGAAATGCGATCCGAGGGTTATCTCTACAAAGGTGTGAGTTAAATTCTGCTACTTTCCTTTTATTATATGTTGTTATAAAACTTGGTGGAATTTTTGCTGTTAGTCTGCCCCAAATTCTACACTTCGGCCTATGGCTATATTTCCCTTTCTTTCAGTTATTTTTCAATTTCTTTCCTGCATCCCTAGTCTTCAAACAAGTGTAGAATTTAGTAAGGGAGCCAGCCCTCTCTGGAGATCGGTTCGAAGGAATTTTTTTTTCCCTCGGCCTTTCAATGTTGGCCGAGTCTAGGGTGCACAAGTGATGAAATCTTGTACTTAGGCAGATTTGTGACCAACACCAAGCCTCCATTAAAGTTCAATACAAAGATAATTCTCATTGCACATTGTTTGTTCTTTTATTTTATTATTTGGTGTTGTCTTATTTGCTTATAGTATCCTTTAAATCACTATTTAAGTTTTTTTTGGAAAAGTTGCATTATTTGTGCTTGCTCTAACTAGAGTGTATTAATCCCCACAAATAGAGATTTGGACCAATTGCAGTGCATTGCCCTCATTGAATTCTTGTACTAAGCACATACCTAGATCAATCTGAAGTGCCTCCTTTCAGAGTTCATCTACTTTCCTATTTAGTTCTCTAAAATTATGGAAGAAAAGTTTATATGGATCACTAAAGGACCACACATGAGACAAAATAGATACAAACTTTCTTGAGCATTCTATTGATCGATCTTGAATTTATAGGTTGAGAAGCCGTTACAAAACAACTAGCCAAAAAACAAATCACGGTAGATTACTATATATTTCTGACTCTCATTATTTTAAGTTCAAGGTTGGTTTGAGAGAAAGTTCTAATAATTATGCTGAAATTATAGTCCTCAAATTATTGGTTTAGTTGGCAAAATAAAAAAAATACATAAAATTCAAATTTACTTAGACTCTAATAAACTATATGCTTGATGTTTTGAGGATGAAAAACATGATTTTACAACCCATCTTCTCTCAAATTAAAAAATCTTTAACATATAATAATGTTATAATTAAATTTAATAAATTATATTAATAATAATATTTTAACAAAATACTTAGTAAAAAATTCGCTTATGTAGAGGAGTTAAGAGCAAGTGGGTAGTTAAAACTCTCCAGTTATCGAGAGGCCCAGGTTCAAATTTCTCCCCTCACATGTTGCGGATATATTGTATATAAACGGTTCCTCATCAAAAAAAAAAAAAAAAATACTTAGTAAAATCTATCAATATTTAAATCTAAATATCTATTTTATTTTTTTTTCTCATAATTTATTATTTCTAATATATTAAATTTAAATATTATTATTATTTATGTTTCATATTTATTTTTTAATTGAATTAATAAAGTTGAAATAAAGCGAACACGCATTACAATAACTACAAGAAATCGCATAATCTTTAAATATGTATTTAAATCTAAATTAATATTTTAAAAATAACTCATTATATTTGATATATTAAATTTAAATATTATTATTTATTTATGTTTGATATTTATTTTTTAATTAAATTTATAAATTTGAAATAAAACCAACATGAGAAATTATATAATCCCAAGTTATTGGGTGGCTCTTCCATATGCGCCTCCTGACCGCTTTCAAAAGTAGGAAACATGCTGCAAAAATAAAATAAATATTTTAGTGTTATTTTAGTGGTATAGTTTATGATTAAATTTTTAATATTTATTTGTTCTTAAAGGAATGAAATTATATAATCTTTCAATATTTATTTTAAAAATTTACTATATTTAATATTTTAAATTTTAATATTATTATTATTTATATATATATTTTAATAAAATTTATGAAGTGGAAATAAAGTCAACACAATCACATAATCTCTAAATATGTGGGAGAGGTGTTAAGGTACTATCCCAAAAGTGTTTATTGAAATTAAAATGGAGGTATAATGTTTTTAAGTTGGTTTTTAAAATCTCTGACCTCATTTCAAATTTGAAATTAAAATAGAGGTATAATGTTTTTAAGTTGGTTATTTTTTTATCTCTTACCTCATTTCAAATTTGAAATTAAAATAAAGGTATAATGTTTCTACGGAATATTTTAATTGTATGTTGTTAATAATTTAATTATCTGAGTTCAAATCACTAGAAATGTTTAGTTTTATCATTATTATTTTATTTGGATACATAAGGAAGTTGATCCACAATATATTTAGTATATGCCAAATACATGATTCAAAACACAAAGACTGCTCTCAACAAGCTTATAGTTGATTCTACCTATAACAAACCACCCTTAATCCTACCTATAGGAGACCACCCTTGATCCTACATAAAGGAAAGTTATAGTTAATCCTACCTGAAGGAGACTCTGTATCTCTCCCATTCAAAGGATTCTGAATAAACCTAGATCCCTTCTTGATAAGTGGGACCAGACAAACAATTATCATTACTGAAAGAATTCTACATGAACCTATTATCAATACTCAAAGAATTCTGCATGAACCTAGACACTCAAAATTACTCAAAAAATTCTGAGTGAACCTAAATCTCTTCTTACCTGATCATTCAAACAATTACCAATCCACTATGATTTTGGTGAATGTGCCCATGATTTGATATTCAAATTAAAGGAGAGTAGGAGAGAACTCTACAGTGCATGTGTCATGCATCTTAGCAATAGGACAAATCACGTATTTTTTTATTTTTTTAAAATGTACATAGGACAAATCACGTTATTTTTTAAAATGTACATCCTAACGAATAAGTTTAAAAAACAACTGATCAATCACAAAATTCGTAAAAACCTTTCTTCCTGGGCCTTCAGTCGTCAGACCTAGTAAACAGGATGTCGGCAAGATTTTACATCTCATCAGACCTAGTAAACAGCATATCGGCAGGGTTTTACATCGATAACAATAAAAGTATTGATACTAGTTAGTTAACTTCTAGAATTCGCTCTAAACACGGCCTCCATCTTCTGCTCGCAGCACAATCTTCTCGTTCAGCCTGAATCCGCCGCTTCACCAGAAGCTCTGCCACCAATTTCTCTCTCGCACCCTTATCTGAAAGCAGAGCTTTCAACTCCTGTTTTGACAGGACCACTTTCACCCTAAAACCATCCTCTTCCTCTCCTCTTTCCTTACTGCAGGTTTTGGACTGGGATTCAGAACCTAAATGATTATCATTGGAGGAACGAATAAGCCCATAAATCTGGCCGCCCTCCAATTTTTGGTCGAGGAGAAGAGCATGGTGAACATCAGAGGAATGAACAAGCAAACAATCGTGGTTATTACCCGCCCTAAGCACATCTCTGGCAAGAAGAGGGGGCGCGTATTCCAACAGCTTTCTGTCCATCTTCACAAGTTTTATCAACTTTTGACAAGGCTCTGCAAAAACGCGGGTCTGTAAGCAGTTTCCCATTGCTTGATCTATGCAGCACAGATCAAACCTACAAGCCTGGGAAATCTGAGAGCTTGGCTTTCTCTATGGCAGTAGGGAGGAGGAAGGGAAGAGAAGCGCGTTTATGATACGGTGGGGATGTGGGGATATATAGGGAAGCGTCGGTCAGGGTGTCCTCTTCGTGGAAGGAGTCACCGCTGGCATCTTTTACGAGGACCACTACGTCACACTAATATTTTTTTAAGAGACTTTTTGCAATTTTTTATCCAAGGTTTGAAAGGTTTCACACCATATTTAAACATACAGATATATATTTAAATAGAGATCTATATTGACTTACTTCTTGAGATAGGTATTATATAAAGAAGGAATAGTTTAGTAACTCTTGAAGATTAGGTGGAATGGTAAGGGCTTGTCTGGTCAGGTAATTATTAATAAGATATCTAGGTTCAAACCTCGGGGACATTCTATTTGCAAAGGTGGTAGTCTGATCTAAATTTTCTCAGTGCTGAGTGTGGGGACGATAAGCTCTCCTCTAAGTCTAATAGGTTTGGTGGGACTATATACTCTCTTCTAAGCCTAATAGGTTTGGTGGAAGCAGCCCTCATAATGATTGAACCCTGCACTTGTCAATTACTAAAACATAGTGTGGTTGTGACCAACCCAAATCTAAATCAATCTATAAGCTAAATGTGATGTGTTGGGAGTATTAAGTTCAGTCAAATTTAATGTGATTGAAGCTGCACTTGTCAATTACTTAAAAAATAATATAGTTGTGACCAACTCTCCGGAAAAAAATAGTTTAATTAAAAAATTCCAAATCCACATATTTTATAAGCTGGGAGGTCAATCACCTAAACCTGTAATGGAAAGCTGTGGTGGTTGAAGACTCTGGTTCTTTGACATCAACGCAATGTTTGATTGCAATTAATTTATTGTCACTTTCAATGTTTTCCCTTTCCTAGCTCATACATCTTTCACTCTGTTTATGGCTTAAATTTAGTCTAGTAATTTTTTTATACTGTGGACCCGTGATCTTGCTTCTCGGTTTTTCAAGCCGGCACAACATGGTCATTGTCATTGTAATTTTCGATATGATTTTTTTGCTTGGGGAATAATAACGTATTCATACTAAGAAAACCTCTCTTCTCCGTTTTTTTTTTTTTTTAATCGTTTTTGAAGCTATTGGATGTTGATCTTGGAGAATAAGAACGCATTCATACTACGAAAGCCTCTACTCTTTCTGGTTTTTTTCTTTTTGGGAGCTATTGGAGGTTGACGGGGGTCGTCAGAAATGTTTTTTTAACTTAAAAAGATATAGTTAAATGATTGACCATGGGCAATAATTCAGTATTATTTCATTGTCATGCATTTGTCATTTAGTTTAGATTGATGGGAAATACTTTGGACTTGGTTTAAGTCTTCTTAATATATGAGATGGAGTTAGGTAGTCAGCTTTTTCACATTGACGTAAGTACGTCATCTGACGATCTTCATGACACGAAGTTTCGTTCACTTTAACAAAGAAAAATCACCGAATGCTTTGTTTTCAAAGAAAAATCACCGAATGCTTTGTTTTCACAAGGGGTAATAGTAAATTTCCCTTTGGGGAACATTCAAATCCTTTTGAAGTGACTCAAGATTAAATTCGTCAAGGATCCTATGTTATATATATATATAAATTAATACATTAAGGGTTTTTGTTTTCATTATATACTAGGGTATAATGGATTTAAGATTACTAGGACCATGTTAAGATCCTGCTATAAAATAAACTCAAATAACACACTCTCACACAATTGCTTGGAAATAATTCACATAAACATCACATTAATATAACAGAAATTTGCATAAAGAACAATCTCACAATAGGACTGAATCGCAGTGCCTCTTCGAGGGGGCAACCTCCTTCAATACTTCATTAATTTTGCAAAAGATGGTTACATTGGTGCCTTTTCGGGTATTTAAGGAGTTTCCTTCCAAGGTTGGCTTACATGCAAAATGCCACCTGGATTACATGCATAATGCCACCCGAATTACATGCATAGTGCCACTTTGAATTACATGCACAATGCCACTCGAATTACATGCACAATGCCACACGAATTACATGCACAATGCCACCTATCTACCATGTGTTACATAAAAAGGGTGCCATTTGTCATAGGCACTACCTAAGCTAAAACTTAGAACATTACAAAATATTAATCATGGGTACTACCCACGTTCACTAGGAATTATTACAAAAGGGGAGTTATTACATTAAGGGTTAGGATGAGATCCTAACATGCCCTTCTCCTTAAAGGAGCTTTGTCCTCAAAGCTGAAAATGAGGAAACCGTTGCTGGATTTGATGGAGAGACTCCCATGTAGCATCCTCAAAGTTGAAGTCCACGCCACTGAACCAGGACCTCTGTGATGGTACGGTTGCGCAGAGTGCGAGTTCGACGATCCAGCAACTGTTCCGGTGCAAGTAAGATGGAGCCTTCTTCATCCAATTCAGGGAGTGTTGATTGAACCTGTACCTTTGTGCCCACAACTTTCTTGAGAAGGGAAACATGAAAAACAGGGTGGATCTTGGAAGTGGGGGGAAGAGCCAATTTGTAAGCTGTTGGACCAATCCGCTGCGTAACCCGATAAGGACCATAGAATTTTGGAGCAAGCTTCCGACACTCGCGGAGTTGTAGGGATGATTGTTTGTATGGCCGCAAGCGAAGGAAGACCATATCACCCACATCAAAACTACGCTCGTAACGATGCCGATCACCTTGTTGGCGCATCCGATTCTCGGGGCCATGTTCAAATTTTGCTTGAGTTGGCGGAGGACCCTCGGTGTGTTGACTCGTAGCATTGTCGACGGCCTGGACCTTGGAGCTGCCCGGAATGTAGGAGGAAGGCGTGAGTGGAGGGCGCCCGTAAACTGCCTCAAATGGTGTGAGTTTGGTGGCGGTATGATAGGAAGTGTTGTACCACCATTCAGCCAAAGAAAGCCATTTTGCCCAATGAGTAGGATGATCAGAGGCAAAGCAGTGAAGGTAGGTTTCCAAGCATTTATTAACAACCTTTGTTTGACCATCCGTTTGCGGATGGTAGGCTGAACTCATTTTGAGCTGAGTCCCCTGCAACTTAAACAACTCTTGCCAAAAATTGCTAGTAAAGGTGGGATCACGATCAGATACAATGGAGGCGGGCATGCCATGAAGGCGAAATATGGAGTCAAGAAAAGTTTGGGCAATAGTGGATGCTGTGTAAGGATGGGTTAGGGCACAAAAGTGAGCATACTTTGAAAGGCGGTCCACTACCACAAAAATAACAGACTTGCCTCCATATTTAGGTAGCCCTTCTATGAAGTCCATGGAGATGTCAACCCACACCTGATCTGGTATTGGCAATGGTTGAAGAGTGCCCGGGGAGTGCACCGTTTCTCCTTTCATCCGTTGGACAAGTGTCGCAATCCGCTACAAAAGAGCGAATGTCCTGTTTCATGCCTTTCCAAAAGAAGGTGCGCTTGAGTCGCTCATAAGTTTTTAGGAACCCTGAATGGCCAGCAGATGGAGTAGCATGTGATTCCTTCATGAGGAGTTCTCGAAGTGGGGACTTAGGAGGAAGAACCGGACGTTGATGGTAACGCAGATCTTGGCCATCCCAACTATATCCTGGTGTAGACTCTGGATCATCCCTAAGTGAAGCAACCAAGTCTTTCAAATCTGCATCCCGAAGTATTTCCCGACGTAAGGGCTCAATCCATTGGGGCAATGGTGCAGTAGATGGCACACAGCATACTAAGGGCCTCAAATTGGCGAGAGAGAGCATCTGCCACAAGATTTTCCTTCCCTTTTTTGTACGTGATGTCATAATCATAGCCCATGAGTTTTGATACCCACTTTTGTTGCTCAGGAGTGGCAACTCGTTGTTCTAGAAAGTATTTAAGGCTCTGGTGGTCAGTTTTGATGGAGAAATGGCGCCCAATGAGGTAAGGCCGCCAATGTAGGACTGGATGCAATATTGCCAACATTTCCTTAGCATATGTGGATTTTCCCAGCATTGCGATCGATAGGGCTTTGCCGGTAAAATCCAAAGGGCGTCCTTCTTGCATCAATACTGCCCCAATACCACGACTAGAAGCGTCACTTTCAATGACAAATTTTTTTGAGAAGTCTGGCATGGCTAAAACCGGAGTGGTGGTCATGGCATGTTTGAGGTCCAGGAATGCTTGCTCAGCCGGCCTTGTCCACATAAAAGAATCCTTCTTCAACATGGAGGTGAGGGGGGCGGCTATCTTTCCATAATTGCAGACAAATTTACGGTAATATCCTGTAAGCCCTAAAAATCCTCGAAGTCCCTTGAGTGTGCGAGGTTTTGGCCATTCTTGGACTGCTTGGATCTTCTTAGGGTCAACCTTGACACCATCCTTTGAGACAATGTGTCCCATATATTCTACTTCAGTCAAACCAAAGGAGCACTTGGACCTTTTTGCAAACAATTTATGGTCGGCCAGTAGTTGGAGAGTTTGATCTACATGATTGAGATGCTCTTCCCATGTGTGACTCAGTAAATCAAGATGTCATCGAAGAACACAAGGATGAACTTCCGCAAGAAGGGGCGAAAGATGTTGTTCATCGTGCTTTGGAATGTGGAAGGAGCATTTGTGAGACCAAATGGCATTACCAAGAATTCATAATGACCTTCATGAGTGCGAAAAGCGTTTTAGGAATATCTTCATCCCTAAGCCGGATCTGATGGTACCCAAAGCGAAGGTCTAGCTTGGTGAAGTACATGGTCCCATGTAATTCATCTAGTAATTCATCAACCACAGGGATAGGAAATTTATCCTTGACCGTTATCTTGTTGAGCTCTCGGTAGTCAATACACAATCGCCAAGAGCCATCCTTCTTGAGGACCAGTAAGACTGGTGCAGAGTAGGGACTAGTACTAGGCCGAATGACACCCGCCTTGAGTAATTCCTCGTATCATCTTCTCAATCTCTCGACTTCATGGCATGGGGGTATCTCGTACGGGCGGATATTGGGAGGTGTACTATCCGGCAATAATGGAATGGCATGGTCATGAGAGCGATGCGGTGGTAGTGTGATTGGTTCTCGAAAATATGGCCTCATGTTTGTGGAGAACCCGTTGCATGTCTGGTGGAATTTCACCCATTGGGGATGTGGATGGTTGGATGGAGAATAGTTGTGCAATGACCCCACGTGATGATTTCTTTAGCAATTTCTCCATGCCGTTTGAACCGATAATTTGAGGTGTTCCCGCTGGGGAGCCCTTGATGATGTGTGTTTGGCCATTCTGGGAGAACTGCATCCAAAGTTCAAGAAAGTTCCAACTGATAGTGCCCAGTGTACTCAACCATTGAGATCCCAAAACAATATCACATCCACCCAATTGGAGGGCAAACATGTCCCGCTTGAGTGCATAGTCCCCTATCTGGATTTTAACATTGCGACACTTTCCCTTACAAGGTAAGGTTCCCCCGTTGGCTACCATGACCTCAAAGGAGTTACAAGTGTGGATATAGCAATTTGCCCGCTGAGCAACTCTAGGGTCAATAAAGTTGTGTGTGCTTCCCGAGTCCAAAAGGATGGAAAGACGTTGGCCCTTGAAAAATCCTGTAACCTTCATGGTTTGAGGGGTAGTAATGCCTGCAAGGGCATGGACTGTAATTGCTGTTTCAGGTTCCTGTTTCACTTCTTCTTGTGGAGGAGGTGTTTCTGGAGGGTCCTCATCCTTATCACTCTCATCAGAGGTATCAGGTTCTTCAACATCGATCAGGAACAATTTTTTGTGTGCACACTTATGCCCTTTGAAAAACTTTTCATCACAATTATAGCATAATCCTTGGGCACGACGTGCATCCATCTCTTCGGTGGTGAGGCGCTTTGGTGCAGCAGGTTTATTATCAACTGGGTTTTGGGCTCTAGGAGGAAATGAAGGTCTATTTTGCAGAAACTTTGATGGGCGTCTTTGGGCAGAGAGTTTAGATTCGGCCAGACGGGCCAAACTGATAGCTTCCATCATAGTTCGTGGTTTCAACATTTTGACTTCGCTTGGAGTTCCATCTTCAACCCACCGATATAACAACTCGGAAGAACCCTTCACTCAATCCTCTTGTTCGATTGGCACAATTTTTCAAATTGAGCTTGGTACTCTCGAACCGACCCTCGTTTGTTGTAGTTTGGATAAGGCTCCCGTGAAGTCCTCAAACTCACTAGGACCAAATCGAGTGAGTATTTGGGATTCAAAATCCTCCCAAGAGAGATTTGGGTAGGTAAGACGCAACCATTGAAACCAGAGCAGAGCCTCGGATTCCAAGTTAAAGGAAGCCATCCGGACTCGATGAAATACTGGTACATTATGAAGTCGAAAGAATTGGTCAACCCGACATAGCCACCCATCAACATCCTTCCCACTGAATTTGGGAAAGTCCAACTTGGGCATTCTAAAGGGTGTATCATGGTCACGATTCCTTGTAGAACTCTCAGCTTGGTATTCTGATTTGGGTGGTTCTCTTCTCGGTTTGCTGTCCACTTCAGTCAATGCTTCTTCTAAGCGATTGCTAGTGGCCTCATGCTCTAGGCGAAGACCTTGGACTTCTTCCCTTATGGAGTGAAAAGCCGAGTTCAAGTTCTCAATGGCTTTTGTTAGGGAATCCAAGTGTTCTAGTTCTTCTCCGGTGTCCACGAGTACCCCGGGCCATTTTTTGACCTTTTGTGACCAAGTTACTAAAAATAGAATTGAATTTTTTTGACTTACTATTTTTAGTAAGTGCCCAAAAAAGTGCTTGGGTGCTATATATCAAAATGATCAGCAGGAGGAGGTGGTCACAATGAGCTATATCTCTCAACACTACTTTTTGGCACCCCTATTTTTTTTTTTTATCTCCTGTTTTGCTGAGTCTAACGGTGTTTACAGATTCTGATTCTGAGCTACCGAGCAAAAGTTGGGTACTGGAGCACTATCTAAAACTGGCCGTGTTTCACACTCAAGATTCTCTCGTATTTTGTAGGTGACCGATATGACAGTTCTGTTTCCGACTCAAGACCGTGAATTCTCGCCTCGACCGTGCCGACCTCTCCGACTCGATCGACCCGATCGTGGATCGCCATCAGTAAATTTGATCGTTACTCTCCGTACTTTCAACTTAAGTGTCACCCTCATGGCTTATCCCGAATGCATGTCCCTTTTGTTATTTTTTTGGTAGAGGACTCCTTTCTCATATGCTCACTTTTGAAATGCAAAGTTTACGAATGGGGGTGTTTGGATTCTTATTTTTATTTTTATTTTTGTATTTTTTACAAAGTTGCGCTTTAACGTAACCAGGGAATGCTAAGTATAGGAGTATGTACCACCCATAGGCCCTCTAATATACCGACAAGTGACGAACAATAGTGCTCGGACCAATATTTCAGTGCCACTACTCAAGGAGGATTCCACACATACCCTTGAGCACACTACCCGCCTCTCGACAATACGGGAGGGTAATCGTCCGTGATGCCGTGTCCCGTAGACTATGAGTAATACAAGGCCGAAGAGCTTCCTAATGGCTAAAAGTTTGTTTAATCCTAGATGGTCTCCCGATATACCCGAAGATACGTGGGAGCTCAAGTCCGTGCGCGAGTTCTCGTCTCGAGGCCCGGGTATTGGAGCCCGATCGCCCCTCACTTCACTAGACGCTTTATGGGCTATCTAGCTTAGCCAATAACGACAGATCCTTCGCGATATTTTAAAACCCCGCGACAGGGTTTCTACCTACTCAACTAACAATATATTTTTTTGTTTTTGGTTTGGAAAAAAAACACTGTATTTTTTTTTGGATTTTTTTTTTAATAAGGAAAAACGGAATGGAAAAAACACACAGAATTTATACCTAACAGGCGGATTGGATGGCAAGAATCGTTGCAGTTGCAGCAGTAATCTTGGCCCTGGAAAGCGCTCCGATACCACTTGTTAAGATCCTGCTATAAAATAAACTCAAATAACACACTCTCACACAATTGCTTGGAAATAACTCACATAAACATCACATTAATATAACATAAATTTGCATAAAGAACAATCTCACAATAGGACTGAATCGCGAGCCTCTTCGAGGGGGCAACCTCCTTCAATACTTCATTAATTTTGCAAAAGATGGTTACATTGGTGCCTTTTCGGGTATTTAAGGAGTTTCCTTCCAAGGTTGGCTTACATGCATAGTGCCACTTTGGATTACATGCATAATGCCACCCGAATTACATGCATAGTGCCACTTTGAATTACATGCACAATGCCACTCGAATTACATGCACAATGCCACTCGAATTACATGCACAATGCCACACGAATTACATGCACAATGCCACCTATCTACCATGTGTTACATAAAAAGGGTGCCATTTGTCATAGGCACTACCTAAGCTAAAACTTAGAACATTACAAAATATTAATCATGGGTACTACCCACGTTCACTAGGAATTATTACAAAAGGGGAGTTATTACATTAAGGGTTAGGATGAGATCCTAACAGACCATGGATTTAAGATTACTAGGACCATTGTTAAATATTAAAGGAATTTGAACCTTAGATCTTAAGCATTTATATTTATTATTTTATTAATATTTAATGGTGGGAGCAGTTCTTGTGATTTGAATCTACATCCATTATTAAAAGTAGTGTGGTTGTAACCAACTCTCTTATGTAATAAAAACATAATCCAATAACTTAACTATTAATGAATTTGTGGTCTAATAGTTGATGAGTTATTACATTAGATTTTTTTTTTTGTCATGGGATATTTTATTTTGTTTTTAAAATAAGTTATGGCCTATTTTTTATTAGGTTATTTTCATTATAAAAATAAATTATTATATTGCTATCATTACATATTTATTAACTTAATTAAAAAATATTAAACTTCTCTTTTTATCAAAACTATTTTTTATTTACTTTTCTATCAAAGATATTTGCTATCTTTCTCAAACTGTTAAGTTTCCACACATAACTTCTTTACATCATTTTTATTAAAAGATAAAATTTATCACGATAAAATTAAACCCTATGAATAACTAAAATATTTGCTACCCAGTTTTCATATCTATAAATATTTTATCTATAACAACCTAAAAATTTCTAATACTTTTTTAGAGTTTTTATTTATGCCCCTAATATTCCAAGATATTATTTTCATTGTTATTTTTGTTTTTATTTATGGATGTAGCCCAACTTCTTGGTAATACTTTACACTATTTGTTTTTGTTTTCTAATATCAATATTCCTTTGGGTTTCTTTTTCTCTTTGTTTTTGCTTTTTCTTTCTCTTTTTTCATCCCCATCAATACTTCTAT
Organism: Wollemia nobilis; assembly: GCA_028583015.1. Lineage (NCBI taxonomy): Eukaryota > Viridiplantae > Streptophyta > Pinopsida > Araucariales > Araucariaceae > Wollemia > Wollemia nobilis. The sequence goes on from JAQPPZ010013513.1 coordinate 6,457,040, forward strand.
CTTCATCAATCACTTCAATCTTCTCACAATTTTCATAATAAGACTTATCATCTTTAGGTTTTTCTTTCTATGAAGGATAGGAAGTGTAAGGAATAACCTCAAAAGCACATTCTTCTTTATGTTGCCTTAGAAACACAAAAGTGCAAGGATGCTCTTCCATAGCATTTACCTTCTTAATATGCCTAAAAAACCTTAACTTATCACAAATTTCCTCCATCCCAATTTCTTTATTATACTACTCTTGAAATCCTAAAGTTCAAGGGATAACCTCTATCCCACTTTCACTTTAATTTCCAGGAGAGGATTTTATACTACTTGAGGAAAATGAAGGTGATTTACCTCAAATAAACTTGATCTCTTCTGTTGTTTTTATTTTTGGATTTTCCTCCATGTCTTCCTTTGCACCTTTAATTCCTTTTGAAATTGAACTTACACATTGTACTTTATCATCCTTTATATCTTTCTTTGTTTCTTCTCATGGTTGATCTGATTGAGATATGATGGTCTCTGCCATATGGTGTTGTAGATAGAGTTTTTTGCTTCTTATTTTGGAGTGGAATATCCTTGATCTAATATAGCTTCTATTACTATATGATTTCCTTACTTCATTTTGAAGTTTATCTCATGAAAAAAAAAATTCTCTTTCTTCATAGTTTTTTATTTGTAAACTCTTGCTATGTGTCTAGTCTCGTAGCAATTGTGGCATTGAAATACGATATTTTCATAATTCACTTGTTGATCACATTCTCTTGATTTAGATTTAATATTAATGAATTGTATCAAAGGTTTTGAAATATCCATAGTAACACATATTCAAGTATATACAACATGCTTTCACTCCTTAATATTTAGTCCTTCCTTTATGAATTCCCCTAGGGTATTTCCAAAATTCTTCAAAATATCCTTATTAATAAGTTGGTATGAAAGTCCAAAAAGTCTTACCCACACTAGAAGCTTCTTAATAGTTTATCTCGATAAAAAAAATTCATTCCATAGTCTTAAATAAAGGGCATCTCTTCCCCTATGCCATGGGCCATCATCCATTATTTTATCCCTAATTTTTAATTTAAAAATATGATGAGAAAAAAGAAACTTTAGGAAGAAAAATCGTAGGGTAATTTGAATTCACTCCCCACTTATAGTTGATCCAATTTTGAGTCTCCAAAAACCTTGACCAAAATATATGAAACTTACATATTAACCTTCTATTTTTAAGAACTATTATATCATGCTCAATCATCTCATCCTTAATGATCACTTTTGGTGTAAAATTTACTAATTGGATCAAACATACCATGCATTTGCTCTTTCATTTATCTCTAACTTGAGCTTCCATACTTCCAACAAGGGCATCCCAATTTCTAGCTAGGGCATCCTAACTTTCCATTAAGGATTTCAAATATGACTCTCCTTCCATACTAGCTAATGGGTCTTGCTCCTGGCTCACACTCCCTCCTTGCTTGCACTCGCTCTTGGCTTGCACTCCTTCCCAACTTGCACTCACTCATAGCTTGCACTCTCTCCAGGCTCACACTTGCCTCTATCTCTTCTTTCCATTGATGTTTTGTTGCTTTAGCAAATTTTTGGAAATAATGTTTAACACATTTATGGTAAAATTTTGAAGCATTTATGCACTCTAGAAAAATCTACTACACTTTTGCCATAACTAAATATCTATGGCTTTGATATTGGTTTCCTCTAGTCTACCCTATGTTTCTATCGTCGTCCAATCGATGTCAGGTTTGGTGCTCCTCTATGTTGCTCTTTTACAAAAATAAGTGTACCACTACTCAAAAAAATCTAAATTTCTATCTATAAACAATGTTTGTCTCTCCTCTTAAAAAATAACAAATATACTTAACAATATATTCTTTGAAAGGGAGGATATTGAAAGTGAATTTCAGCATGGCAATTTTTTTTTATTATGGTAGAAGGGGTTTTGAAAGGGTCCCCCAACATTTTAACAAAAAAATACAAAAATAAAAGCCAAAATGCTTTGAATAGAAACACATAAAAAACATTATGGTATCCACCCATGCCCTAACAACCATATAAAACTAAGAAAACCAACCAACAAAATAGTCTAGATAGCAAACTACGATAACAACAAACACAAAAACCAATTGAAGCAACAGAGGAAAGGATCAACACAATTGGAGAATATTACATTATTTGGTACATGCTAATGTACCCCCATGGTACCTTCATGGTACATGCTTGTAAATATTATACTAGGGTCAAGTCTTAGATTAGAGTGTGAGTAATATTTTATGTAATGTAATAATGTGCAGGAAATGCACAAGTTTCATGTGAGTAAGTGTGCAAGTGTAATGTGAGTATATGTGCACAAGTGTATTATATGTAAGTGTGCACAAGTGTATTTATATTAGAGAGTGATAAGTGAAGAGTCATGTTTAGGTGTGCATACAAGATAGATTCATGTGTATGCAAGTGTCAATTAGAGAAGCCAAGAGTCATGAGACTTGGCATATGGAAAGGAATAGTCAAGTATCCAAAGAGTCATACTATGGCTATATAGTACTCCATAGAGAAGCATTGAATATCGAATATCAGAGATTCAAGTACTACATTTGTAATGGAAAGTGGAGTAATAAAGGATTGCATACATTTGAGCAATTAATATTGTAATTTTTTCTACACGTTTCTTACATATATGATTCAAGATATTACATTCATACTGATACTTATTAATGAATATTATTTGATATATTATAAACCTTGATTTACATATTAAATTGCTCATATTATTCTACTAACATAATTATCTTGATCTTACTATATTATGGCTATCTTATATTTTATCCTATGGAATTTATTCTGTGAGTTTTTACATTAACATTAAGGCTTCAAAAACCATTGGTGGTATCAAAGCTACTACAAGTAGTTTCTTGCATAGGTTAAATTTATTTAGTTGCATATAAAATCAATTTTGTCTAGATTGATAAAATTGGTTTAGAGTTTGTCTACTTTAAAGGGAGTTAGAGCTGGACTCTATTGTAAGATCAAAGTAAGTAGAAATGTTAGTCTTTCCATAGTTTTAGGAACAACTAGTGAAGACTAGGCCTCAACTATAAAATATTTCCACAATTCTAGAATAACTACTAAAGACTAGAACTCATCTAAAGGGTTTTTCCATGGTTATAACCTGTGAAGACCAAGACTCAACTATTGGGGAAAATCAAATTTAAGATAGTTGATCATTATAGGGAAATAACAAACCCTTGATATTAGAATAATTTTTAGGGACAAATAATTGTTGACAACTGATTTCTATCAACTAAGGAGAAAAGTTGAAGGATTCAGTAAAATCAAGTTATTATGATTTTGATCGAGGCATTAGGTAAATCTAAGTCAACTTGACATAATTTGGGTTCTTAGGTGTGACCTAAGATATTTGCAACAAATATTGATCATCAAAACAATGAGAAGCTTCCTACAATAGATAGAGAAGAATTTCATATTCAAGTGTAAGAGAAAGCAAAAAAGGAAAAGGATATATCAAGGATTGATATATTTGTTTGAATGTAAGATTTCATAAAGCAAATATTAATTCAAGTTGTATAATATTAAAGGATTCAGATCTTAAAGGAAAACCTTGACATAGTAGATTTTAGGTCTTGAAGACATACCTTGACAAAAAATTTAGATATAGAATTTGATTTAAAAGGTAAAATTGAAGGATAGAGACCCTTCAAAGAAAAGAGATCCAAGAAAGAAATGCCCTTATAAAGAAAGAAAATGACCTGTATAATGTAGTAAGAGAGGTCATTAGAGAACGACCTATGATAAAAGGAGACTCATATTGATAGAGGTTGCAAAGAAGCTCCATTTTCCCAACTACAAAAGAAAGAGCATAAAGAGAAAAGTCATCTAGCAGTGAGAGGAAAGTCATTCAGCTAGTAAGCAAAAAAACATTAGAGGCCAATGAATAGAGAAGGCTATTCAACCAACAAATAGAACAAAAACCATCCAAATAGCATTAGAGGCCATTCAAACAACATTGAAGGCTATCCAAATAGCATAAAAAAACAACAACTATAATATCCAATCATCTATTCATCTTGCACATAGAAGTTATGTGAAATCTAAGCCATCAAATTCATTAGTTCAACAATGTACTTATAGCAGAGCTTAAGAGAAAATAGCACAATAAATGTTAAGATAAAAATATAGTTGTGCACTACTAGAGTGTCTATCAGAGAAGACATCATAACCAAGAAAAAATAGAGGACAATAGTGTTAGGGTAGAAGATGTCAAGACCAAAGTGCTATCGTTCAATGTAGATAACATCATGAGCTAAGTGTACCAAGCAAAGTGCATATTTAGTGAGCCATCCACTAAGCCACCAAGTGAAGTGCATATTCAGTGAGACATACACAAAGACATCAAGAAATATGTATACACAACAAATCATCCACCAAGCTACCAGGAAGAGACTGCATATAGTGAGTCATTCTACAAGCCAAAGGAGACTCAAAACATCACTTGAGAGACTTGGAATGCAAACAACCAACATAAAATACTTGAGACTCGGAATACAAATAGCCAACAAGCAACACTTGAGACTTGGAATACAAATAACCAATAGGTTATACTTGAGACTCGAGATGCAAATAGTCAAAAAGCAACATCTAAGACTCGATATACAAATAACCATCATATGAAACTTGAGAAAGGAAGCAAATGTTTTATTCACATGCAAATATGAGCATTAGAAGGCCAGACACATTGAACAACATTGAGTAGACTTGAGTAATGTCAAGGAGTGTTACATTAAGATGTAATGTAAGCATCATTAACATAGGTAGTTTTTATAGTATATTACATTATTTGGTACATGTCAATGCACCATATTTGGTACATTACTAGAGTAGGAGTTTACTCTAGAGTAAAGTTAAGTAGTTACTTCAAGCAATGTAATAAATGCACAAGTGTTAGAATGTGCAATGATGTAAATGTTCATGTAGTCCACATGTACATAAGTCATAGAATAGAGTCAAAGGTAGAGTAAGGTCCAAGGAACTTATCTTTCTATATATAGGCCTTATAATGAGTGAAATGAGAGGAGAGAATATATAGAGTGCATAGTATATATTGGTAGTGTAGTACAATGTAGCTCTTCAAAAATAGTTTATGGAGTGTTCATGTCCTCCATTATATTACATTGTACTATTTTTGTAAGCTTTAATTAATGGCATATTTCTGAGTTATTGCAAAAGTTTCTCTTATCATTTTCTTGCATATTATAGTGCCATTATTATATAGCTATCAAGCTTGCTTATTTTACATCTTGTGGTTGCATGTCCTTTATTATATACTCATAAAAAGCTAACAATATTTGCTAGTATAATTTTTGAGACCTACCATAAGAGAGAATGTTCGAAGTGAATGGTCAACCACCAGAAGGTAGAATGTTTCATAAAACCACACTGCATTGAAGCAAGCAAGTTAAAAGAGTTTTGACAACTTAATTCAAAGGTAGTCAAGACATTACAATGGAGCAAGGAAGAATTGGCATGCACAAAGAGTGGAGGTAAACTTAAATTTAAATTAGGGTTTTCTTAAAGTTTATTTTTGGAGTAATAAGGTTTAGTAAAATCTTAGGAGAGATAAGTTATAATATTTTAATTTTTAGGGTTATTAAGTTTAAAAGCTTATATTTAATTAAGTTAAGGAGTGATAAGTGATTTATTAGAATTGAAAAAGAGAAATAATTAATTTGTTATTAATTATTTAGTTAATGGAGAGATAAGTAGAATTATGGTATATTAATATTGGAGTTATAAGGTTTCTTAATAGTTTTTTAATTGATTTGATTTATTAGTTTTTTGAATTAATATATTATTTGCAAAATTAATTAATTTGGGAGTCAAAAGGAATTCAACCTCAAACTTAGGAAAGTTAATTTTGCAAAATTCATATTTTCTTAGTTTCTAATATTTGGGAGATATAAGGATTTCTACTTCATAGGTTTTTTAATTTAGAAACTTTAAAATTATTTAAACCTAGGGAGACATAAGGTAGTCTACATCAAAGGTCTTATGAGTACTACTATGTTGAATAACAAGTTTTTCCTTTATGAATCTCAACTTCTGAAAGGACCAAATTATGCTTCATGGAAAAATAAAGTAAAATCAATTTTAATAGTAGAAAAAAATTGGGATATAGTTAGTGGAGCAAAAACAAAACCTACTAAAGATGTTAGAGAAATTCAAAGATATAAATATGGTGAATCCAAAGCACTTATGATAATAACATTTACAATAATTGATGAAATACAACCTTATATAAGTATAACAAAAAATTCTACAAAAGCTTGGAATACTTTAGCTAAAATATTTGAAGGGAAAAACAAAGCTACTATATTCAATATTCAATATTAGTTATATTCCTTAAAAGTTAATAGTGGTGAAAGTATTGAACTATTTCTTAGAAAGGTAGTAGATATAAAAGCAAAACTATTAACTCTAGGAGAAAAATAAAAGATAAACTTCTTGTTCAAGTGACATTTGTTAGAGTATATTACATCATTTGTGTCATGTAAATGTACCATCCTAGGTGCATAACTAGAGTAGGAGTTTAATTTAGAGTAAATTAAAGTAATTATTTGATGAATAAGTAATAAATGCACAAGTATCAATGTGCAAGGTGTCCACTTGTACATCTAGATAGAGTGTTGGCCAAGGAATCCATCTTCCTATATAAAGGGTCTCATAGTGAGTGATATACATACATAAATAGAGTGAGAGTGATATAGTAAGTATAAGTGTGTAGTAGATATAGTGTGGTACAATGTAGTTCTTTCATATACTTTCATGGAGTGTTCATGTCCTCCATTATATAGCATTGTACTATTTTTGTCATTCTCATTAATGGTATATTTATGAGTTATTTGTAGATGTTTATTTCTTTATTTTCTTGCATATTATTGTGCCATTAGTTTTTTAGTTATATAAAATTAGTTATCCTTCACCTTCTGGTTGTACTACCTCCAATTAAAATCTAACAATGATATCAGAGCACTTGGTAGATTAGATAGGAAATAGGGAGAGCCACAAGTGAGATTGAGAGAAATCCAAAAATATCATTTATAGAATTTTTGAGATTACATTTGACTAGAGTCTTTCCACAAAGTTACAAAAAAACTTGTAAAGACTAGGACTCAACATTCATCCCACTAGATTGAAAAATCAACTAGTGAAGAGTCATCATCTCTAGATTTTACAGTTTCCACCATTTCAATTTCTAACATCTTATTGTAGGAAAATGAGATTCAAAAAAAGGTTGAGAATCTTCCTACAAGAGATATAGGAAGAATATCTTCTTAGAATCATTCCAGTACTTGCAACAACAATTAGAAGACTAAACATTTCAAAGGGATGAGGAGATGTCTCATTACTAGAGATTGCAGACCTACAAGAGTGCAGAAGAAGAAAAGACCATATTAGGCTTACTGCTAATTCAAGAAACTCCAAAAAATATTCAATAAGAATATTGAAGGTTGGTAATCTCCACCAAATACTACAAACAATAGAGTTAAGAAATTAGTTAGATGAATATTAAGAGACTCTTACAATGTCTAGTTAAAAAACTTCTATTTTTTGGAAGATTAGAGGTTGGTGATCTTCATCAAAACCTATAGATTTTAGAAGTAAAAAAGGACCAAAAAAGGTCTCGTTAAAGATTCTATATTTTAGATATCCATGAGAAAGATCTCACTACCAAAACTTCTATGGAAAAATATTGAAGGAAATGTCTCATTCGAAAAACTAGAGAAGTTACAATATTGAAGACCTTGGAGAGGTTTCAAGGAGAAAAAAGAAGAAATCTTGGAGAGACTTATTTTTAGAATTTGAAGAAGACCATTAAAGGAGTTCCTAGAAGAAATCATTGGAGAAATCTATCGGTAAGGAGAAGTTACTAACAAAGCAGAATTTGGGACAATTATCACCATATGACAACAAGCTCAGAAGGAGAAGAATTTGGCAAGGAGTGCCAAATATTGAAGGAGAATATTGAATAACTCAAGATATTTATATTCTTGATAAGGAGAGCAGGATCGAAGTAATAATTCAACAAAGAGAAAGGAGCCATACATTACTACCAAACTAGAAAGGTTTGAAGATTACCTTTGGAGGCTAGAAGGCTCATCCGAAGATAGGGGTTTGCTAAATCTATAGTAAAATATTGAAAGGATACTTGAAGGAAAACTCAATTGCGATTTGGGGGAGCTCCCTACCAAATTGATGAGTTTCAAGAACAACATTTTAGTGTAGAAATTTATTGCAAAAAGGCAACAATTATGAAAACATCACTAGCTGCAAAACTTTAGGAGTTTCAAATTCATCCTAAAGGTTAATAGGAGTCACCTAATACATATTAAATGGCAACAAGATAGAGGAATTACTAAGCTACAAATTTATGATTTAAGGAGTTGTTTAGGACATCCGAGAATAGCTGCACATTCATTCAGTTTTAAGGCAGCAATAAGGTGAATCAAATCACCTTACAATACTTCATATACAGATCAATAATATAAGCAACTTGGGTGCAAATAGGTTCATTAGTTGAACTATAATTTGGGTTATTATTCATTTCCATTAAATCACCTTATTAAAATTCAAAAGTTGCAAAGAGAAGGTTGCATTTTATAGTCTTCAAGGAGTGTAGAAGGAAGTTACTTTTAAGGTTATTATCTGCACATTAAATAGGAGTTAGATATATTTAGACAAAAATAAAAATATCATCTACCTATTGTATATCTAAGAATCAAGAAGACTACATCCTACAACATTGATTGCAATGCATACTATAAATTATTTTTAAGGGTTCTTTATATTACTATTAAGAGAGCTGCATAAATTATAAGTGCATTTGAGAATTCTTAAGAGTTATTATTATTAGTGCATTGAAGGAGCAATAAAGTGAGACTACTATTGCACTATTCTAGATTTTTTAACTCATTTACTCTTAAATATAATTTTGTATATGGGTTATTAACTTGAGAAGAAAACCAAAGAGCACAAAATTTGCAAATATCAAAGTGTCTAAAGACACTATTCAGTACTCAATACCTACAAATTATTGAGGCCTATAGAAGCCACCAAGTAGATCGAAATTCCTCCAAGGAGTGGAGAAGAAGAAGGTAACCATTAAAATCAGATAAGGAGCTACAAAATGAGACTTGAAGTATCTCAAATTTAAGGTGCAAATAAAGGTTTATAGATTTGTATGTGAGCACCAAACTTACCTCCCTCTATTACATCGAAGGGAGAGATTAAGTATACATAGCTCTTGTCTACAACTATCTACAAGAAGCATTAGCTGAAGCTATTTGAAAGAGGCTCAACGTCTACCATCCACAAGGAGCAAGTACCAGGTAGAGAGCATGTAAGAGATGAGCCAACGAAGTGCACAAGAGAGCCATCCTAGGGCTCAACATCCAACAAATATTGTAGTGTCCTATCATCCACAACATTGATATCTACAATAGTGAACATCGACAAGCATCGAAGCCATAAGAAAATAGTATATTAGTGCAGTCATTAGAGCATGCTACAGTAAATAAGAGAGCTTTTAGCTAACAAAATAGGTGCATTACCATGGGAGAGTTTTCAGTCGAGAGTAGCACCATAGAATCAACCTCATCAAACCAGAGCCAACATAGTGAAGGGAAGAACATTTTTCCGCTTGAAGAAAGTATTGAGAGTAAGGAAAATAGTTGTGTACTTGCTATCAAAGGAGTTTTATAGAGTTTGATAGACATTGGAAGATATCATACATGTAATTAAGAAGATCTCCACTTGTCACATGCAATAGAGAGTTTGATAATGCTCATAATGGAAAAACTCAAGATAACATCTAAGTTTTGGATGTTGAAAGGCATCATTGCAAGCATAATCATCATTGCTAGTCAATTAAATAAGGAAGGAACATTACTCAAAGACCAAAGCATTATTATAATGCCTCACAAGCTCGTAGTAACACATGGGTGCAAGTCTAAGAATAATAGAAGCTACATAAGTCATTTCGAGTAAAATATTACATAACTATCATAAAAGGAGAGCTAAAATACTTAAATATCCACATTCAAGGGAGATCAAAACTACCTACATCACTGCTATCAAGGAAGAACAAAACTAGTTACACTATCACCATCCAGTGAGAGCATCCTATATCAGAATACTCACTGTTAGCCAAGATGCCTACGTTGAAGGAAGAAAAGTATATTATTTAATTATTTTCTTTCTAAAATTTGGAGTTATAAGGTGTTAAGCATACAATTGATTACTATTATTAAAATAACAACCTTAGAAAGCAAGAAATCCATCCTAACAAAAGTAGAAGGAATTATAGATATTTGTAAATCACCAAGCAGGAGATATAAGGTTTTCAACCTTAGTAAACTAGAAATATTAATTTTCAAATACTATTATTATTTTCTAATATTCCAAAAGTAGGGAGTTATAAGGCATACTACATCAAATCTTAATATTTTGGAATTTAGAAAATTAAAGATCAAATTATTGAAGGTAGAAGAAGGAAGTTCATTAAAGTATCATATAGAGTTGGAATTAATTAAATTTATCTCATACCCACATTAAAGGGAAAAAAGGAATCCAACCTAAAAGAACTTCAAATTAAGTGCATAGTTCATTAGGAGAGATAAGGTGAAATAGAAGTTGATTATTATTACTTACAAAACATTACAAAATCAAATCAAAATTGAACTATTATTTATTAAGCACTTTATTAAGATTATAGCTTACTCTAATCACTAGGGAGACATAAGGAATTCTACAAAACCTAAGTCTGGAAAGGTCTCTATCAAAATAAAGTCATACACTAGGGAGACATAAGGTAGATCTAAAGTATTGAAAGAACCCTATCATACACTACAATGGATAAAATAACTAGAGACACATTTCATCATAATACACACCACAAAAGGACTCAAGAACAAAATCCATCCAATATACCATATCATATATGCAAAATCACTTCAAATTATTTCATAGGTCAAAATGAAAAGGACATCTGGTATATTGATTCAGGGGTAAGTCACCACATGATAGGAAATCTACATTGGTTTGATTGTCTTGAAGTCACTAATAGCTTCAAGTTGAAAATTGTAGATGGCAATAACTATCATATACATGGATATGGGTGTGTATCACCTAGAAAATTGTTTCTAAATTTCCTACTATATAATGTAATATATGTTCCCGGATTAACATCTAATCTCATTTCAGTATTTAAGTTAATAGAAAATAAAATAATGGTTGATTTTAGATACATAAATGAAGTTAATATGTGTCTTATTACACATCAAAATGAGATTGAAGCTACTGGAGCAATCCATATATATATATATATATATATACATTGGATTCTATCAAAACTTCACAAGATATTGTTATGTTTCAAAACAATACTAATGTAGTTTTTGAGGAACAGATTGAAGAGAATCAAGAACCTACATATCATAAAAATAGAAGAAGAATCTAAAGGTTCAAAATTAAAAGGACGAGGGGACAACTACAATATGCTTTACTTGGGCATATTCTATATAGAAAATAAGAATAACATAAATAGGATGAAGATACTCATTCAAATTTAGAAAAATAATACAATGAAGGAACCTAGAGAAAAGAGCTCAAGTTTTAGAACCGGATCAATTTGAAGAACATATCAAGATAAAAGATCCATAGTGAAGACTAAAATCCTCAATATCCAAATAATGTAATACAAGGGGGTGTTAGAGTATATTACATCATTTGGGTCATGTAAATGTACCACCCTTGGTACATAACTAGAGTAGGAGGTTACTTTAGAGTAAAGTAAAGTATTTACTTGATGAAGTAATAAATGCACAAGTGTTAATGTGCAAGTTGTAAATATCATTAATGAATAAAGAAACATAGTGAAGCAATACTCTAAAAACGTAAACTAGTTTTTTATTCACCATATCACAAATGTGCAAGTTAAGAGTATACTCCTAGTGTTGCAAGAATTCTAGTTCACCAAATCACATTACGTGCAAGTGAAGAGCATAATACCGGCAACAAAAATGTATTAGAAAATAGAAGGAAGAAAAATGAGGGATTATAAACTTAAAGAAAGAGATGAGTTAGGAAAGGAACAAAAAATATTTGATTGAATTTTTATTCTAGAAAAAAGAAGTGGTACATCTACAAAACTTCGTATGCGTTTTGATGTACACGTCTCATCAGTGGAGTGAGTTTTCAAAGAGGTACAACCTCTCTTTATAAAGACCTAACTCTAGGTGGGAGCTAAAGAGTAATGCTTGTGGGATAAAAACATCCAAGCATTAGTGCAAATCATAGGTTTATAGACCAAGATGGTGAAAAGAAGAGAAGTTACAAGCTAAACCCCCAAAAAAACACCCACACAAAAAAGAGAAACCCATTAAAAATACGAAAATACAAGGTGGGAAAGAGTCCCTAAAAAAAAATTATTTTTATAAAGATAATATTGAAGAGATTTTTGGTTCCTCCAAAAAATGATGCCTTGAGCAATGTGCTTGAGCTCTTTATCTATTCTCCATTTTTCAAACATTGGAGAAATAATATTTGTGTCGATTCGAAGATCTCTAACAAAAATTTAGTTGTCCAGCTTCAAAGTAAGAGGAATTATTTTTATTTTGGATCCATGTTTGTGTGTTGCTCGCTCCAAAACTCTGTCTAAAAGTGAAGGCATAAAATTTAACTTTCTCAAACAAAGGTAGGAGAAAATTAATTTGATATCCCCTAGCTCTGAGTTTGTTAAATTTTTTATTTTTAACAGAAATAAATCCATCCTTGGAGATTTCTCTAACCAAAAATATGTTGAGTTCACTCATGATAAAGGATTTTTTTCTAATGAACTGGATGATGGAAGGAAGTAGGGATGTATTGATAGGTATTCATCAACTTCTGAAATAATTTGGTGCAATGAATTTCAGTCTAATAAAAATCATACCCTTTAAAAAACATGGTATCCAAAAGTGTTACTTCACAATCAGAAAAAAAGGAAGTAAATTTAATATTGTTATAGAAAGAACTGTAGGTAGTAAGAAAACCATTAATATCCTTCTTAGGGCCATGCCAAACTCCAATGGCGTCATCAATGTATCTTTTAAAAAATAAAATATTTTCCATAACAACATTATTAAATACCTATTCCTCTAGATGAAAAAGAAATAAACAAGCATAAACCACAACAAAATTACTTCCCATGGTTGTTCCTCTTATCTTCCTATATGTTTTCCCTTTGAATTCCAAGTAGTGTTATGTTAACACTATCTCTGCAAGCCTTACCACAAAGTTTTTCTTGGTATAAACTTAAAGTTTGAATTCCAAAAAAAAAGAAGTGATACATCTATAAAATTTCAAACATGTTTTGACCTACAGGTCTCATCAGTAGAGTGAGTTTCAAAGAGGTACAACCTCTCTTTATAAATAACTAACTCTAGGGGGGAGCTAAAGAGTAATGCATCTGGGATAAAAACAACCAAGCATTATTACAAACTACAGGTTTATAGACCAAGATGATGAAAATAAGTGAAGTCCCAAGCTCAACCCCCCAAAAAAACACCCACCCAAAAAATAGAAACGCATTAAAAAATTCAAAAATACAAGGTGTAAAATAATCCCTTAAGCAATTTTATTTCTATAAATATGAGATCGAAGAGGTTTTTGGTTTCTCCAACAAATGATGCCTCAAGCAATGTGCTTGAGCTCTCTATATTTTCTCCAATTTTCAAACATTGGAGAAATGATATATGTGCCAATTCAAAGATCTCTAACAAAATTGTAGTTGTCCAACTTCAAAGTATCTTATCAATATCAATATACTCAACCTCAATTACAATATAGAGAGAGAAATCAAAAAGGACATCTAGCTCAAGAAATTCATGAAATTCAAGAGTTGGAAGAAACTACTAAAGAAAATGAATTCAAATCCCTTTCAACAAAATTGATAATCAATGAATATGAATTTCTCTCACAAATTTTGAAATATACTAATCATTCATTTGAGAAATATACAAGAAGACAATAGATTGAAGAAGCGGAAAAAGAAGATAAATTTTTTTAGAAGAAAGCAAAAATAGAACAAAGAAAGAACAGGTTCCAGGATCACTTGAAGAATGAAGATCATGATTGAAGACTAAAGTATTCAATAACCAAATAATGTAATATAGAGGGATTTTGGAGAATATTACATTATTTGGTACATGCTAATGTACCCCCATGGTACCTTCATGGTACATGCTTGTAAATATTAGACTAGGGTCAAGTCTTAGATTAGAGTGTGAGTAATATTTTATGTAATGTAATAATGTGTAGGAAATGCACAAGTGTCATGTGAGTAAGTGTGCAAGTGTAATGTGATTATATGTGCACAAGTGTCTTATATGTAAGTGTGCACAAGTGTATTTAGATTATAGAATACAAAGTGAAGAGTCATGTCTAGGTGTGCATACAAGATAGAGTCATGTGTATGCAAGTGTCAAGTAGAGAAGCCAAGAGTCATGAGATTTGGCATATAGAAAGGAATAATCAAGTATCCAAAGAGTCATTCTACTATGGATATATAGTACTCCATAGAAAAGCATTTAATATAAAAAATGAGAGAGTCAATTAGTACATTTGTAAGCGAAAGTGGAGTAATAAAGGATTGCATACATTTGAGCAATTAATATTGTAAGTTTTGCTACATGCTTCTTACATGTATGATTCAAGCTATTACATTCATATTGTTGCTTATTAATGAATGTTATTTGATATATTATAAGCCTTTATTTACATATTAAATTGCTCATATTATTCTACTTACATCATTATCTTGATATTACTATATGATGGTCATCTTATATTTGATCTTGTGGAATTTATCTTGTGAGTTTTTACATTAATATTAAGGCTTCAAAAGCCATTAGATATTCCCTTACTTCTTCAAAATATATTTTTGGGACTTGAGAAGGGTAATACTTTTTTTCAAGTCCTCAAGAGCATTATCCATATTGTAGGCCAATAGATGACTCAGTCCCCTCAAATATTGATTGAGATCCTTCAAAGCAATATAACCATTCTCTAGATCCTTAAATATTTACTTTCTTGAGGTCTTTCCACCTACGTCCCTTCCAAGAACTGTAGTTTTGTACTCCTTATTAAGGAGATTACCACACTCACATGAGGAAACCATAATAGGTGTCTCTCTATTAACATCATCTAACTTTTTAGAGTTAAAATCCTTTAAATTCTACTTGGATAGATCGACCACATTCCATTCCATTGCTTGAACTTGTCCAAGAAGCTTCCAAGTGACTAATATCCTCCTTCCTAGTTTTTTGTGCCTTCCCCAAATGCACGGAAAACCTTTTTCTAGTTCTTAGTGGGTAATACTTTGTATATTCTCTAAATATCTTCTTTCCATGACCACCATAAGAAATATTTGACCCGATGTATTTTGGGATCTCTTCTTCTCTTGGGAGCCTTCTTTCTTTGGGTTCCCATAACACCTTCCCTAGCCTGACCTCTTTTCCTAGTACATGTTTGAACATAATAAGCATAAGCCCTTGGTTAAGAGGATTCGAGGCTCTACCATGCTACACATCCAAAATTATTTTTCCATGGATCTAAAAAGGAAGGTAGGGATGGTCATCCTTCCGTCTCCACAAAGGAAGTTCAAAAAAACAAAATGGAAGCTCTTGATGATAGAAGGCTTCACATCTAGTGTAATGTACTCGATAATGAGCATAACCACCCTTATCCATGGTTGGTGCAAAGAATCCATAGCCACCTCATTTCCTTACCTTCTTGGATGCTTGCATTTAGAGAAGAAATGGTCCATTTCCCTAATCAAAGAATTATTTTTTCTCCTAATGCACTCACCTTCAACAACTAAGCCTAAAACCTATGCAAGCAGGGTTGTGCTAATAGTGAAATAATAGCAAAAAAATTTCACTCTACCATTATAACAAGAGTGTGCAATTTATATTTAAAGCTCAAGGTTGTATCTGTCAAAGTTTTTTATAATCTACAACAAGCCACCTTTCTCGAGCATCCCCAAGACTTCATGATCCACATTGAGAAGCAATGGCTCAATTTTAAGGTTCTTGCCTCCCATAGCTAAGTCCCTTCAATTGGAATTAGACTCTAAATCAAATTACTTCCCACTACCTCCTATGGGTTAAAAATAAAATGGGTAGCCTTAGTCACCAAAAAATCATGAATTTTCATCATGGGACTTACAAACAAGCCATATTGATCATCATCATGAGCACCTATCATAGTTTTTATGGTAGCATTACTTTGAATAAATCCTATTTGACAATGAGCTTTGGAGTTATAGAGCCTTGTTCCCACATTTTTTATTTCTCTGATACATGAGTAAAGACCCCAATGCAATACATCCCAAAAAAATCAATAAGTTCCATACATAGGCTATATACTCAAATTAGCATACATACAAAGATTTTGTACCAAAGGGAAAACAATGATCATGTGATTATTTCTCATGGACACAAACACATCCTCTTGATTATTTTGACTAGGAAAATCACACAACATCAAACCTTTATGTTGGTGGTCCTTGATAAAATGTATCCTAGTTCTTACTATCACACTCCATTCAAATATTGGACAATGATAGGGATCCCAAGTTGAAACAACCTAGGGAAAGCACTCACATTGGATATCCTTTCTAGAAAATCTAAACCTCGTGAGCCTCATAAATATACTAAGACATCCATGATATGAGTGGAATAATCAAGGGCTAGCACCATCACAAACTAGATAAGGATAGGGATCCTTGGTCAAAATAGCCTAGGGAAAGCACTCACCTTGGAAATATTCTCTAGAAAAACTAGACCCCATGTGCCTCATAATTTTATTGAATCCCCATTGAGATGAGTGGTATAATTGAGAACTAGCACCTCTAGCGTTCCTAGTCCTAAATAAAAAAATAAAAGGAGGGGACTCATCGAAGAACCAATTGTACCTCATTCTATTCTCAAGATTTATCCTCATTGATGTTTCATTGGTCCACTCATCTAGATTATTGTTCCTAAAACCCCTTCACAACCATTTATAGGAGAAACTTAAAAAATTGTTAAATATTATAAGATTATTCAACTAGATCCTCACTTCTTTTTTCAATATCAGTGATTGCAATTATTTATTGGGGGAAGTCTCTTTCTCATACATTGAACCCCTCTTGTACTACTCCAATATTAGCCAAAAATTTTACCCCATCACTCCCTTTTCTATAAATATGAGTGTTGGGAAAAAATATTGGTGAGTTTTTTACGTTCAAATTCATTGCCTCATTTAAATTGTCAACCCGGGGTAGCTCGTAGACTTGTGAGCAACCTTGCACAATATATGCTTGTAATTCCCTCCAATGAGATGAGTCCCTTAGATTTATGGTTTGGGGGGTGTTGGTGTTTCATTGGAGTTCTGATTTAGTTTCCAAACCACTAATCTATCCTACCTTATTAAAGACATGACTAAATTATATTTAGAAATTGAAACTACACATTTGCTGGAAATTACAACAATACAAGGGAAATAACAAAAAATTAAATTAAGCTATAGGAAATAAAACATAATTAAAAAATATAGAAAAATGGGGAAAAGGTAACGAAAAACACTGTTGAGAGTGGGCCCATGCTTCCAGTAGGTTTTTCCTGCATTAATCATTCATCGAACACAAGTTGATTTAATCAAAAATGACTCAGAAATATTTTATTGAAATTACAGCAGGATAAGTACAGGAAAAATTCAAAATCATGTTTTCAGGGGTGGCCTACATATTTATAAGATATGCGGCCATGCCCTATTACAAATTGGAAATAAATCAAATGTTTGATTCTATTTTACAATAGTATGCATGAATAAAGGGAATCGAGTAAAATATCAAGCTTTTTAGACTATTTCAACATATTCTATTTTATTATAATACATCTAATATTTGCTTTACTCGATTTACATAGATTTTTACATAACAACTAAAAAATAGATAGCTAATAATATTTGACATTCTCCCTGGTTCGGATCCACTGCTGAGACTCCATCTGCATCCTTTTCTAAAATTGCATCCTATTTTATCGACAATAAGGTCATGCTAGAATTTGGCTTTAATGGGAATCAAGTGACTTATCTGTAGAAGTTGGAAGTACGCGTCAACACGGGGGTTAAGAATCTAACAATAATTAGGCACTCGATAATAAAGCACCAAATGGGGATTGGGTGCTTCAAAGGTAATCAAGTGCCTGAATTAGCACTTCACACTGGTGTATTGTAGATGTTTTACCTTCACTTTTGCCATCATAAAATTGAAAGTGCTAGGTCTTAGTGGGACCTCAACAAAAACATGCTAACACACAAAAAATTCTATGAAATCTACACAAAATGCACTCAAAAATAAATATTAAATATCATGCAAAATAAACTATTAAACATATATAAAATTCTCATAAAACATACATATCTACATAAATAAGTGTCACAATTCATAGGTAAAGTAGTACAAAAGATGAGCATTTTCAAGGATCATCATCCCCCATGCTTAAGGGTTGGAACATCCCTATACCAATTTATACTGGTAATAACCAGTTTTATTTACAACCTTCCAGTAAGCCCTAACTATTTCCTTCCTTTTATTTGTAGTGGCCTTAGATTTTTTATTATCTCTGGGATTTCATCCCTTTGGTGCTTTGGGAGTGGTTGCATCATGTTCATGTTGTCTCTAGCGCTTGTTGCACTGAACTGGCTGACTTGGATCTCCTATTTTACTTGGTGGTTCCCTTTTCCAGGTTACCTTTCCTTTCTCCATGTTCAAGTAGTAACTAATAAAAATGGGGTCTCCTTCTAGAATATAGGCTCATCCATCTTCCAGTATTTATGGTAAAGGGGTAAACATTCTCCCACTAACACTACAAATTCATCTCAAAATGGGATGTTGGACTTCTCAGCAACCTTGGTTGTGGGTAGATTGACCCCCGTTGGGTCGAGTTCAACATTATCCTCAAACTCTATTTCTTACCTCAGAGGGATTTTGCTACTTGTTTCTTGATCTACAGGTGGTACAAGACCTAAAAATACCATCTTCATGAAATATGCCTTCATATTTGAAGGTTGACTACCTATTGATCCATACAAGTCCCAAAACTATGCTAGTCGAGCAACTTCAAATTTTAGTTGAAGAATTTTGGATGCCTCTCTGTCCTCTTTTCTGGTTTTCTTGGTCACTCTTTTTGAGGCTTTATTATACTCCTTTTTATCTGCTTTGATATATGCCTTCAGTTGTTTGAACTTATATCTCTACTTATCAAACAAATTCAAGGTCTCTATCCATTCCTCGTTGAAATTCATGCCTGATTCCTTCAATTATGCAGTCCTTGCTCTAGATCTGGGTATTTTTTGAGATTCCCTTACAACCTTTCTCTTTGGTCTTAGATTTTTAGGTTGTATTTTAGGGTATGATGGTGTTGCTACTTCTTTCTATTTTTTAGTAGATACAGGTTGCCGAGTTTCCTCTACCTATCCTGAAGGTATGGGCTCAAGTGACTTCTCAGTTTCTTTTGTGCAATAAATTACTGCTCTTCTAGAATTACCTTTTCCTCTAGAGGCTATGCAGCCCTTGCATCCGCTTGAGAATATTTTGGCTCAACCCCTGTATCCTGGTTAGGTTTTTGATCTATCGAATGGGTAGACTCTTGAGGCTTTTCAACCTCCAAATTCCCTTCTTCACCCTTGTCTGAAATATAAGGCTCTTTAGCCTCCACTTCATCCTTATTTTCATATTCTTTTTCTATAGATTTTTTTGAATTATGAGGTTCTTCAACCTCAACTTCATCTTCCTGAGTTACCTATTATGCAGAGTGATATGATGAATAGGGTTGCTCCACTTCCATTGTAGCATCCATCCCTTGATCATTTTTTTGTGTGAGAGTGCAAGAAAGTGATTTCAATTATAATTATGGGGGACCTTTTCTGAGATTGAGGGCTCCCTTGTTTAGACAAATTTTGACCAAAATCCATAGAGTGGTCTTCTACCTTAGTATCTTGGCTATCATTTCTAGCATCTAACCTCCAAGTACCAAATGATACCACCTTATTTTTTGAATCTGTAGAGGTAGTTGGCACATACATTGTCCAATCAGTTTAAACCCTTGCATCCACTTTAGTTAGCTACTCGACTTCCACTGGCTTGCCCTACAGTTGTAATTCTCCTATTTTCCCATAAAGTTTCTGAATCATTTGATATAATTCATGCATTTTTAGTGCAACTACTTTCCTTGAATCTTGAAATAGAATTTGTTCTTCCTTGAATATGGCATCCCAAGTGGAAGCTCATTCTTTCAATAATTGCAGTTATTGTTGCAAATCCTCTATTTGCTCATCCTATTGTAAATCTTCTATCTGCACCTTCTGTTAAGGAGTATACCCCCTAGAAATATCCTATAAAATATGGGCAATATACTCTTCCTTGTACAACTCATCAATTGTTTCTTCTTCCTTTGATGAGCTGGAAACCACCATAGATGTCTTCATCGTTCTGCTTTTGGTTATGGTAGAAAATGGCATGAAAGTAGGACTTGGTGGATCATTCCCTGCATCATCATAAAATTGAGGGTCAGTAGGGGACAAAGCTTGTCCTGCTTCCTCATCAAATTGGGAAAAAAATAAGACGAGGCTTGTCCTACTTCTCATATATTTTCCTCAGGCGGGGATGTAAGCACCATCTCTTATTGCTCTTTCATCTTATCAACTGACTATTCATTCTATTAAAGTACCTCCACTTCTTCTTATGCTCCCAAAATTACATTATTTTCCTCAGTTTCCTCAACCATCATATTTTTGTATGACTTTGCATATCACACTAAGGTTGAAATTAGGCCATGGTGAGCCAAGGCAGATGTTGTACCTTATTGGTACCATTTGGTCTCATATTTGAGTGCACATGTAAGGTAATGGAGCACATTGATCTTTTCCCCATGTAGTATGTGGTTTAGAAACCAAAAATGATTTAAATCTATCTTGGAGTACCTACCAGAATAGGTGAAGAACTACGTGATCTACTCAAAGTCTTAAAAACAACCCTCTAGAGCTCAAGGATGTGTTGCTTGAGTAAACCAACATGTGTCAGGTGCTCTATCAAAATTTTGAAGAATATTTGTGCATAGAGATCTGGGTTATCTTCTTTGTATGTGCACTCCCATGTTAGGGGAAGACCCATCTTTGTGGAAATATATTCTTTGGTGACTGGGATATCTAGTCCCCGCATATGAACAACCCCATCCCTAATGGATGTTGTAAACTCATTAGTTACCTATGTATCTTGGACCTGGCTGACTAATCGACAATACTCCATCCAACCTACAACATCAAATTGTGTTTGGACATCCGTAGAAATACCTGAGCAGTCGGTAGGTTCACTTCTCTTTAAATTGTGGTTCTTAGACTTCTCCCTATAGCTTTGAGTGCAAATTTCTCCTTGGCTCAAGATTCACTTTGCAACTATTTCACTCTCTGGTTCTTCTAGGTTACGATACTCTATAATTTCCCTCTTTACATGGTAATTATTTGGTAAGTAGTTTCTTTCTAAAATTGGTTGCTTCCTTGGATGCAGGTTGTTAATTATCGTAATCAAAAGTAATTATGTTTATCCATGTAAAATTTCCTTAGAACATGCGTCGGATCTTATGTATGTGATAACCATAAGCGTTTTACTAATCGAAGCTATGAAACTTGGAAAAGTGCCAAGTGGAACAATATAGGTGGCTAGGACTTAATGGGGGTTGTGCCGACACTTTTCATAGACACACATGCATATGAAAATAATATAAACAAAATACAAAAAATTTAATCATGTACCTAAATTTATTCCGTGTGTGTATCATGCGTAGATATCTATGATGCATTGGTATTGGCTGGTAGATGATGACTAGGCAAACCACAATGAAAAATTATGGTCATATTTTCCATGTGGTGAATTTCTCTCCATGTGACTGGTTCTTGATAACTGCAATATGATACATTCGAGACATCCTACAAGGTTTCAAAACAAAGGTTAGAAAAAACATATCTTTGTGGGATGACAAACATCCCCTCCTTGGAATTTGTTTGCTGACAACTTTTAATTTTATTTGTGACAGATTTGACTTTATGCGTGAGTGGGGTGTTGATGTGGCTCAAGCCACTTCCCAATGCTGAAGTTTATTTTTATGAGGCACAAATGCCCATGAAAATAGAAAGAAGGTACCTTTTTTTGTGTGGAAAATAGGTGCCTTATTTCGAATCAAGATACATAGGTGCCTGATAAATAGAAAGCAGGTGCCTTAACAATTGAGTGTCGTACTTAAAGAAAACTTTATAAAAAACTCAAACTTTATATACAAACTTATTTTTTAAATTTATATAGAATGACATGTTTAGGAGATTAGGTGTCACTTTTCCAAAAATGGAAGTCGGGCACCATCTCCTTGGAAAAACTAGGAATCAGGCATCGGTATGCCATAAAATGGGATGCAAGTGCCATATATTTGACATACGGGGATTCAGGCGCCTAGTACCATAGAAACATGAATCAAGCACAACCTTCCTAAAAAAAGGAATCAGATGTCGTTCTTTCGTAAAACGGGAATTAGGCACCATTTTCTCTAAAAACTGGGAATCAGATGCCTTTCTCATCAAAAAAAGAAAATCAGGCACTCCTTTATTTCAATGTTTTCTTGATATGCCTAATTATATACACTTAATGTTTATTAGGTCTTTAACACTCTGGTTGAAGAACAAGGACAAAATCAACATCTGTTACCTGAACCAACAATTGAGTGTTTTATTGTCCATAAAGACCGATCCAAACACTCCTGTACATATTCAAGTATAGTATTCTCCTTTCTAAGTGAGGAAAAACTACTTCTACTATAAACAATTCTTCTAGAAAGTTGGTAAGGCACAAGTTCATGGATCTTGTGCTTGTTAGGCCTAGGTTTCCCAAGCTGCCTAAAAATTGCACTTAGGGCATCATTCCTACAAAACAAAAATACAACTAAAAAAAGAAAAAAATGAAAGAATAATTGTTTTTAGGACTATGTGGACTACATCCACATATTACTGACTCAATTTAAAATTGGAATCAACTGGGGTCTCCCCCATGCCTAATATAGACTTCATCATGTATGTTTCAGACACATGATATGGATGCAAGTGGTGACCATTGACTGTTAATGTAATATTGCTATCGTAAATTGTTTTGATTCTAACAGCTCCATTTTTAATGTCTTTAGTCACTTCATATGGCCCCATCCAACACTACATGAGCTTACCTTTCATTTTCTAGAATCGAAATTCATACATTTATGCCCATTCTCCCACTTTGAGCTCCTTTGACCTGGTGTGGCAGTCATGTCACTTGGCCCTTTGTTTCTAGATGACCTCTATTCTTTGTAGAGCATCAATGCAGTATTCATCCAGTTATTTAAATTGATGAATATGTTATTTTTGTGCATCATCCATGTTTATATTCAAATCTACTATAATCCTAAGTGTTTTAACTTCGAACTCTATAGGCATCATAACATTCTTCCTATATACTAACTAGAATGGTGTGAAACCAGTAGTAGTCTTACAGGTGGTCCTGTAGGTCCACACTGCTTCTGGTAATCTAGTGGTCCAATCCTTCCTATGTTGTTGCACTGTATTTTTTAGGATATTCTCAAAATATCGATTGGTTACTTCAACTTACCCATTTGCTTGTGGGTGGTAGGGAGTGGTTTTGTTATGTCTTATTTTATATTGCTGCATGAGTTACTAAATCATATTTGAAGTAAATTGAGTTCCTTGATCAGTTGTGATCTCCCTTGGAACCCCAAACCTTGTGAATAGATGAATACAATAATTCTACTATAGTATTCTCTTTTGAATCATGAAAAGCTTGCACTTCAACCCACTTGGTCGCATAGTTAGTACAAACTAAGATAAACCTTTTACCTGCTAACTATGGATTAATGGGTCCTACGAAGTCCATACCCCATTTATAAAATGACTCAATTTGAATATGTGGTTGGAGTGGCATTTCATCTCTGAGAGTAGGTCTAACCATCCTTTGATATTGATCACACTAGCTCACATGATTGGCTACATCTTTGAATAGTGTAGACCAATAATAACCAACCTGCAACACTTTGTATGCAATTATTTTTCCTAAAAAATAGCCACCACAAGATTCATCATGGCAAGCCTTCAATATTTCTATTATCTCATTCTCAGCAACACACCTTCTCATGATCTAATCAGGCCCTGTTTTAAACAGGCACTCATCAATCCATGAGAAGTTACACTTTTCTCAATTAAAGTTTATTTTTTACAAGGTAAAAATATAAGGGATACTTTACCAGTTGTTAAATAATTAGCCATATCGACATACCATGGTATATGTTCATTCAGAGCAAACAAATGCTCATATAGAACTTAGTCATCTATAACTGCATGATCTGGAGGTATCAACCTAGACGAGAAATTAGTTACCACATTATCTTTATCTAGCTTGTCTTTTATTATCACATCAAACTCCTATAGAAGTAACAATCATCTAATAATTATGCCACTAATCCTAGGTTTTTTATCAGGTATCTGATAGCTAAGTGATTAGTATGCATAAAAACCTGATATCTTGTGATATAATGACAAAATTTGTCAAGAGCATGTATAACTATAAGAAATTTCTTTTCAGTGATAGTATAATTGAATTCAACACATGTTAGGTGTCTACTAATATAATAGATGGCATAGAAATAATCACCATCCTTATGTCCCAGAAATGACCCTATTGCATTGTTAGATGCATCAACATATATGTGAAAAGGTATGGTCCAATTTGGACCTCTCATGATTGGGGCAGTAATACATTTTTCCTTTAAGGTGTTAAATGCTTGTTCACATTCCTCTGTCTAGATAAACTCTATGTCCTTTGATAACAATGTGCTTAGGGGTTTAGTTGTTTTGTTAAAGTCTGCTATAGAACTCCTATAGTAACCAGTTGATCCCAAGAAACTATAGATATTATTATGTATCTTGGGATTAGGCAGGTTTTGGATAACTTCTATCCTCTTCCTATCTACTTTTATCCCATCTGCAAAAATTTGATGTCCTAAAACTATCCCTTCTTGCATTAGCATATAACATTTATCATTATTGAGGGACAGGTTAGTTTCCTCACACCTCTTAAGTGTTTTTTGTTGCAAATATGAGCAAGATTTGTTGTCATTGATGTCAAGAGTCAGTTTCAGTGAGCAGTGCAAGAGGAAGGATGTCAAGAGTCAGTTTCAGTAATCAGTGCAAGTGAAAGATTGCTTCTAGACCTAAGGGAAATAATATTATAATATCTCCCATTATAATATTCAAGGTGGTCAGATAAGGTCTACAGGAGAAATAAGAAGGCCCAAGAAAAATAATATTATAATATTTTATTATAATATTAAAAGGTCTAATGGTAAGACCTAAAGTAATTAAATTAATTATAATAATTTCATTATAAATTAATTTATAATTTAATTTGATTAACTTTATAGTTATTAAATTAATTATAATAATTTTATTATTAATTAAATTATAATCTAATTTAATTAACCCTAAGGTTAGGGTTATAAGGGCAAAGTTAATGCGTCGACGTCATACATTATTTTCCCTCCATCGATGTCTAAATGGTGATGGCACAATGGTATAAATACCATGTGCCTTGGTTGCAAAGGAGTACCTTCATTCGAATAATATTATCAAGCCTATGATTTCCACGATTTGCGTGCAAGGAAGAAGATAAAGTTTTTTTGTTGTTTTATTGGCGCCAACAAAGGGATAAGACAAGAGAGGCTCTAAGCCTCATAACCAACCAAGGTGGTTGGGCTAGTGGCAAGCGGCTATGACTTAAGGCTTTGGCAAGGTGGGAGGACCCACGATCGAATCCCGATGGCAGTTTTTGCATGGATGTTTTTTTGGTTTAGGTGCCAAAGGGAAGCAATAAAGTGCACAAGGTGCTTCTTGCTTCTAAGGTGAGTGCCTAGCTCACATGGCAGTTGAAGTCATGGCTAGGGCGTTGGTGGCAGTACAACGTGGGATCGAATCCCACCAAGGGCAAAAAGGTATTTAATTTTTAAATTAAATTTTTATCCTAAGGTTTGTTTGGCATGAGATTTTAGGGAGATATAAGGTTTATGAAAATTAAATTTTATATTGTGATTTTGATGATTAAGTGTTGAATGGAGTAATAAGGCTTTAAAGGAGTTTATATGTTATTTTAAAATAAAGTCTTATTGTGTTTAAATATTTGAGAGGAGTAATAAGGTGTAATTGAGATTTAATGTTTTGTATGGTGAAAATATTTTGAGGGAATAATTGAATGAAGTTTTGAGAAGGTTTTTGCTACCTAACCCTTGAGATTGGCAAAAAGAGTAATTGTGATTGAGACAGGTTTTAAGGTCAATTCTTCATCAAACAAAAGGTATGGGCATATCTTCCTTGTGAGTGAAATATTGTTGGATGTTGTGAATGCTAAGTTGGAGTGAAAAGGATTGTTTGATAAGCATTGTTGAGTTTGTTTGTTGGTTTTTAGAATGAAAGTTGATAATAAAAACCTTGTTTGATAAGCATTGTTGGAAATATTGAATAAGCTTTCATATGCTTGATTAGGGTTTGTGAAAGATCATGAGTATCATTGTTATGTGAAGTTGAGAACTATCTTGAACTAGGGTTTGTGAAAGATCATGAGTATCATTGTTATGTGAGATTTGTTTGATAAGCATTGTCTAAGCTTTCATTGAGTGATTGGTTGAGTGGAGTTGATTGAGCTTAGTTGATTGGAAGTGTTGGAGTGATAGTTCAAGTTTTATGAAACAAATTGTTCTTATTTTAAATTGATTTGAGAAAGAGATTGAAAGTGATTGAGTGTGAAACATATTGAGTCTCTAACCATTCTCTATATGTTTCTATGGTAAAAAAGAGATATTGAAAGTGATTGAGCATTATTGTGAGTGTGAAACATATTGAGTCTCTAACCATTCTCTATATGTTTTTATAAGTTAAACAAGATTATATGTGAAGCTTGTTTGTGTGATTGAAAGAGGTTTTCTATGATAGATTGAGTTGAGTTGAGTAAGCTTTTATGGAAGCTTACAATCAGATTTAAGGTAAGTCTTGGTGAAGACTTGTTGAGCAGATTGGACAAGTTCTAGTGAGGACTTGTTGAGCAGATTTGAGGTAAGTCTTAGTGAAGACTTGTTGAGCAGATTGGACAAGTTCTAGGGAGGACTTGTTGGATAGATTTGAGGTAAGTCTTTGAGAAGACTTGAGAGCAGAATTGATTGATTGATTTGTTCAAACCTTGAGTTAAGGTTTGGGGCAGATCTAGTAGAGTTGATTTGTGATTGAGTCAAGATTTGTGTTAAGGCTTGAGGATAGATTTGAGGATAAATTTTGGTGCAAATTTAAGGATAGGTTTGTGCCAGATCAGAGATAGATATTGAGAAAATTTATGCTAGATCAAAGGACTATGTTTAGTGCAGATTTGAGATAGATATTGAGTAGATTTGTGCTAGATCGAAGGACTATGTTTAGTGCAGATTTGAGATAGATATTGAGAAGATTTGTGCTAGATCGAAGGACTATGTTTAGTACAGATTTGAGTAGAGTTGAGAGCAATATTTGGAGGTGACAGAGTAGAGGATAATAGTCTCTAGTGGATAGAGATCCATTAGCCAAGGTAGTGAGGACAGAGATATTCTGAGTGAGGATAGGAGTCTTCAGTGGAGAGAGATCCACAAGCTAGTGTAGTGGAGGTAGTAGTCTTCTAGAGGATCACCAGCTAGAGTAGAGGAGAAGGAGTTCTCCTATGGATAGAGATCCACAAACCAAATAAGGAGATTGGTGTCTCCTATGGATAGATATCCATGAACTTGATTAGGGGATTGGTGTCTCCTTTGGATAGAGGTCCATAAACATTGTAATAGGGAAAGGATTCCCAAGATATTTGTTGAGAAAATTTTAGTGAAATATTTTCTCCGTGGAGTAGCCCACATTGGGTGAACCATGTTAAATTGGTGTCTCTATTGTGTGTGGTGATTTATGCATTACTTTGATTACTATTATTGATATTGCCATTGATATATTGCATAATATTATTTGGGAAAGAAAAGTAAAAAGTGGTCTTATACTGTTCACCCCCTCTCAGTATAAGCTTGTGTTCTTCAATTGGTATTAGAGTGGGTTCCTTCGAAAGAGTTTAATAACTTGAAGGAAAATCTTACAAGAACATAGATGGATTCTCAGAATGGATCTTCAAGGAATTCAGCACCATTGTTCGATGGGAACAATTATATACTTTGGAGTACAAGGATGAAGTTTCATCTAATGGCACTTGGAAATGAAATATGGGAAGCAATTGAGAATGGATACATACCACCAACAACTCCACCTACAGATAAATATGGTAAGCTTCTACATCATTACAATTCAAAAGCAATGAATGGAATTCAAGAGGGCTTGCGTGAAACAGAGTTTATAAAGGTTATGCATTGCACATCAACAAAGGAAATTTGGGATAAGTTGCAAGGCATATATGAAGGAGATAAAAAGGTCAAAAGGGTAAAGTTGCAAAATTTCAAGAGAACATTTGAAGACCTAAAGATGAAGGATGAGGAAAACATTGCTGCATATCTACTTCATGTGGATGAGGTTGTTAACTCCATGCAAGGACTTGGGCTTAAAGTTGAAGAAACATGATGTTTGTGATAATATTTTAAGGTCACTCCCAAAAAGGTTTAGTGAAAATATTTCAGCTATAGAAGAGTCAAAAGATATTGAAATTTTGACAAGGGATGAATTACATGGCATTCTCACAACTTTTGAGATGAGAATAAAAGAGGAACCTATTCCCAAGAAGGAAGCAACCTTCAAAGTTACTAAGAAGACAAAGGGTAAGAAGTCAGATTCAAGCAATGAGTCATCCAGTGATGAAGAAGTAAATTATGGTAGAAGGAACAAGGACTCAAGAAAATATAAAGGTACAAAATTAGTTAGATGTTTCAATTATGGAAAATATGGTCACTATGCATCTGATTATCCAGAGGTTGGAAATAGCAATGATGAAGAAAAATAGGATCATAAGAATAGGGAAATAGGAAAACACAAGTACCAAAAGAAAAGTAGGGATGGACAAGGCAAACAAGGAAAGAAGTTTTTCCAAAGGCATAAGAAGAGTTTCTATGTAGACAAGGTAGGTAAGAGTTCAAGTGATAGTGATGAAAGTTCCTCAAATAATGATGAAGATGAAGTTCTATTTTTGGAAGAAGAAAAAGAAGTGGTTAGAAAAAGGTTACCAATAATTCTCAAGTGTTTTAGATGTGGTAACTTTGGTCATCTTGAAGATAGATGTACAAGGAATGGATTCAGTTTTAGTGATGATGAATATGAAGATACACTTGAAGGACTAGAAGAGAATCTACTCTTGGCAATAGAAGAAGAAGGAGGTGATCCTATAGAAGATAAATTAGAAAGGAATGAAGATGATCCCAAAGGCAAAAAAATAGAGGAAGAATCAGAGAAAGGAGAAGTTGATCTTGAGGGTGAGCTTATTCATGCCCTTGATGCATTAAGGGAGGTAAGAAAGCAAAACTCAAAACTCAAGCTTAAATTTCAAGAATGTGATGAAGAGAAAGGAAAGCTTATAGAGGATCTAACCAACTCAATAGCTAAGACAAGAAGATTCAAAGAGAAGTTAGAAGCAAAGGTTTTAGAATGTGAAAGGTTAGAGCATGAGGTAGCTTTACTAAGGAAGGAAGTAAAAGAGTCTAAGGATAAGTTACACAAGTTTGGGAGAAGCTCAAAGAAATTGGATAAGATTATCAAGATACAAAAATCTACATCAAACAAGACAGGTCTTGGTTTTGAATAGGTACAAAAGAAACAAGGAGAGGAGTCAATCTCAAGTTCCAAAGAAGAAGAAGCTTCAGAAGAAGAGAGTGTAAGAGAAAGTGAGACTTTTGAGGATGAGTTGGACAATAGAAAGTTCAACAAGGAAAGGAACAATGCACAAATGAGGAATAGATGGAACAGGAAGCAACACAGGGTAGAAGAGACTAAGAGACCAATGAGGTCAAGGCAAGGTAGTTTCAATGGATGATGCTTCTCATATCATAGGTTTGGGCACAAGGCTACATAGTGCAGGACACATGAAAGATAGGAATATGGAAATTTCAGAAATAGGCAGCTTTTTCAAGGGTATTGCTACTCTTGTAATCAGTTTGGTCACAAGGTAGTGAATTGCAGGGTTCATGATAGGAATAGATATGGCTTCACCAAGAGAAATCCCAAGATATTTGCACCTCCAAGGAATAACAACATTAAGTGTTATAAGTGCAATAATTATGGACATACAACAAAGTGGTGTAGAGCAAAAATTCTAGAGACAAGCAGGAACAAGAATAGTCAGAGGAATCAGAAGGATCAGTTGAGGAAGAAAGTGGACAAAGGTAAATATCAGTGCATGCTGGGAGTAGAAATACTCCCACCCCAGAATTAACCACCTCAAGAGGAGGTGGGGGAGGGGCTAAGCTAAGAGTCTCATTCTTAGCCCCAAGCCCCAAAGGTGGCCCTTTGCCATTGATGACAAAGGGGGAGAGATTTGAGTTAGGGGGAGCATTTTCTTAGGGAGAGAAACAAGAAAAGGTAAAAGAAATGGTAAAAGGTAAATGGGTTGCCATCAATGACAAAGGGGGAGATTGTTGGAAATATGAGCAAGATTTGTTGTCATTGATGTCAAGAGTCAGTTTCAGTGAGAAGTGCAAGAGGAAGGATGTCAAGAGTCAGTTCTAGTAATTAGTGCAAGAGAAAGATTACTTCTAGACCTAAGGGAAATAATATTATAATATCTCCCATTATAATATTCAAGTGTAGGATAAGGTCTACAAGAGAAATAAGAAGGCCCAAGAAAATTAATATTATAATATTAAAAGGTCTAATGGTAAGACCTAAAGTAATTAAATTAATTATAATAATTTCATTATAAATTAATTTATAATTTAATTTAATTAACCTTATAGTTATTAAATTAATTATAATAATTTTATTATTAATTAAATTATAATCTAATTTAATTAACCCTAAGGTTAGGGTTATAAGGGTAAAATTAATGCATCGACGTCATACATTATTTCTCCTCCGTCGACATCTAAATGGTGATGGCACAATGGTATAAATACCATGTGCCTTGGTTGCAAAAGTACCTTCATTCGAATAATATTATCAAGCCTACGATTTTCATGATTTGCGTGCAAGGAAGAAGAAAGGTTTTTGTTTTATATTAGCACCAACGAAGGGATAAGACAAGAGAGGCTCTAAGCCTCATAACCAACCAAGTTGGTTGGGCTAGTGGCAAGCGGTTGTGACTTAAGGCTTTGGCAAGGTGGGAGGACCCACGATCGAATCTCGATGGTAGTTTTTGCATGGACTTTTTTTGGTTTAGGTGCCAAAGGGAAGCAATAAAGTGCACGAGGTGCTTCTTGCTTCTAAGGTGAGTGCCTAGCTCACATGATAGTTGAAGTCATGGCTAGGGTGCTGGTGGTAGCACAACGTGGGATCGATTCCCACCAAGGGCAAAAGGTATTTAATTTTTAAATTTAATTTTTGTCCTAAGGTTTGTTTGGCATGAGCTTTTAGGGAGATATAAGGTTTATGAAAATTAAATTTTATATTGTGATTTTGATGATTAAGTGTTGAATGGAGTAATAAGGCTTTAAAGGAGTTTATATGTTATTTTAAAATAAAGTCTTATTGTGTTTAAATATTTGAGAGGAGTAATAAGGTGTAATTGAGATTTAATGTTTTGTATGGTGAAAATATTTTGAGGGAATAATTGAATGAATTTTTGAGAAGGTTTTTGCTACCTAACCCTTGAGATTGGAAAAAGAGTAATTGTGATTGAGATAGGTTTTTAAGGTCAATTCTTCATCAAACAAAAGGTATGGGCACATCTTCCTTGTGAGTAATTGTTGGATGTTGTGAATGCTAAGTTGGAGTGAAAAGGATTGTTTGATAAGCATTGTTGAGTTTGTTGTTTTTTTGAGTGAAAGTTGATAATAAAAACCTTGTTTGATAAGCATTGTTGGAAATATTGAAGTAAGCTTTCATATGCATGAATTAGGGTTTGTGAAAGATCATGAGTATCATTGTTATGTGAAGTTGAGAACTATCTTGAACTAGGGTTTGTGAAAGATCATGAGTATCATTGTTATGTGAGGTTTGTTTGATAAGCATTGTTTTTGAGTGATTGGTTGAGTGGAGTTGATTGAGCTTAGTTGATTGGAAGTGTTGAAGTGATAGTTCAAATTTTGTGAAACAAATTGTTCTATATTCTGAATTGATTTGAGAAGAGAGATTGAAAGTGATTGAGTGTATTGTGAGTGAAACATATTGAGTCTCTAACCATTCTCCATATATTTTTATGATTGAAAAAGAGATATTGAAAGTGATTAAGCATTATTGTGAGTGTGAAACATATTGAGTCTCTAACCATTCTCTATATGTTTTTGTAAGTTAAACAAGATTTTGTGTGAAGCTTGTTTGTGTGATTGAAGAGGTTTTCTATAATAAATTGAGTTGAGTTGAGTAAGCTTTTGTGGAAGCTTACAATGTATATTTGAGGTAAGTCTTGGTGAAGACTTGTTGAGCAGATTGGACAAGTTCTAGTGAGGACTTGTTGAGCATATTTGAGGTAAGTCTTGGTGAAGACTTGTAGAGCAGATTAGACAAGTTCTAGAGAGGACTTTTGGACAGATTTGAGGTAAGTCTTTGAGAAGACTTGAGAGCAGAGTTGATTGATTGATTTGTTCAAACCTTGAGTTAAGGTTTGGGGTAGATCTAGTAGAGTTGATTTGTGATTGAGTCAAGATTTGTGTTAAGGCTTGAGGATAGATTTGAGGATAGAGTTTGGTGTAGATTTGAGGATAGGTTTATGCCAAATCAAAGATAGATATTGAGAATATTTGTGCTAGATCAAAGGATTATGTTTAGTGTAGATTTGAGATAGATATTGAGCAGATTTGTGCTAGATCGAAGGACTATGTTTAGTGTATATTTGAGATAGATATTGAGAAAATTTGTGCTAGATCGAAGGACTATGTTTAGTGCAGATTTGAGATAGAGCTGAGAGCAAGCTTTGGAGGTGATAGAGTAGAGGATAATAGTCTCCAGTGGATAGAGATCCATTAGCCAGGGTAGTGAGGATATAGGTCTTCTAAGTGAGGATAGAGTCTTCAGTGGAGAGAGATCCACAAGCCAGTGTAGTGGAGGTAGTAGTCTTCTAGAGGATCACCAGCCAGAGCAGAGGAGAAGGAGTTCTCCTATGGATAGAGATCCACAAACTAGCTAGGGGATTGGTGTCTCCTATGGATAGATATCCATGAACTTGATTAGGGGATTGGTGTCTCCTTTGGACAGAGGTCCATAAACATTGTAATAGGGAAAGGATTCCCAAGATATTTGTTGAGAAAATTTTAGTGAAATATTTTCTCCGTGGAGTAGCCCACATTGGGTGAACCACGTTAAATTGGTGTCTCTATTGTGTGTGGTGATTTGTGCATTGCTTTTATTACTATTGTTGATATTTCCATTGATATATTGCATAATATTGTTTGGGAAAGAAAAGTAAAAAGTGGTCTTATATTGTTCACCCCCCCTCTTAGTATAAGCTTGTGTTCTTCATTTTCTCCAATATTGTTAGATAAGATGCTCAAAACTACCCTTTGAAATGTGGTAAGTGCATTGCACAGACCAAAAGGTAAAACTTGGTAAGCAAAAGTTCCCCAAGGGTAAGTAAATGTGGTCTTGTCTTGATCTTCTTCCCATATTTGAATCTGATTATATCCACTAAACCCATACAGGAAAGAAAAATACTTCTTACCTGATAAGGTGTCAAGGACCTTATCTATGAAGGGTAAGG
Source organism: Wollemia nobilis (assembly GCA_028583015.1). Taxonomy (NCBI): domain Eukaryota; kingdom Viridiplantae; phylum Streptophyta; class Pinopsida; order Araucariales; family Araucariaceae; genus Wollemia; species Wollemia nobilis. Next base: position 6,491,061 of record JAQPPZ010013513.1, read on the forward strand.
GGAAGTGGTCTTTCTTAGTTGCTTTGTTCAACAACCTATAATCCACACAATTTACCACTTGCCATTTTTTTTGGGCACCACCACCAAAGGTGATACCCATTCACTATCTGAAATGGGGTAAATGAACCCAATTGTGAGGATTTTTTGTAATTCAGTGTTAATAATTTCCTTCATTGTTGGATTCATTCTTCTCTATGGATGTTCTACTGGTTTAACTTGGTCTTCTAGATATATCCTATGAGTACCGATTTCAAGAGCTATTCCTCTCATGTATTAATAATCCCAAGAAAAGGTATCTTAATGTTTTACCAATGTTTTGTTCAGTTTGATTTGTTGTTCAACTATCAACTTGCCATCTAAGTTCAACAATCTACCATGTGCAACCTCTATTTGCTATATATGGTGGTATTTTCCTCCCACTAATGGCAACTCAGGAGGATAGAAGGGTTCTCGTTAGAAAAAGTTTGATATTACCCTATCCTCATCACTCTTATCTTCCAATTCATCAAGTGTCATGATATATTGGATCATTGATAGACCACCAATGTTATGATTTTCATTTTCAAGTTCTCCCAACAATTTTGCAGATTGTGCAGGTGGATGGATGATCAATTTTTTTATGTTCTGACCATAAAAAATAGTCATTTGGCCACATCTATAACTTATGTAAGCATAAAATATTACCAACCAAGGTCTACCTATGATTAATGGACCCAACCCAGACTTGGATTGTAACACTACGAAATCTGTTGGATACTCCCATGCATCCACTATAACAATGATATCCTCCAACATTCCCTTTGGGAAAACTGTAGACCTATCTGCCCATTACAAAATAGTCTTGGTTGGCTTAATATTGGATAGTTTAGTATTTTGCATGGTTTATTTGGGCATGACATTAATGGTAGCCCCAAAATATACTAATGTATTAGGTAAAATACAACCCTTTATTTGTACAGTTAGGAGAGGGCTTCCTAGATCTAAGTATTTTTGGTTGTAGGTGTTCCCTAATATAATATCAACTAACTAAACCACCAAATTAATTGACTTTAGAGGTTTTCTTCCTAGTTTTTTAAGGCACAATTCTCTTATGGCCTTGCTATAGATAGGAATATCTTTTATGGCCTAAAAGAAAGGAATTATGACTATCAGGTTCTTTAGACTAGAGAGAATATCAAATTCTGATTGTACTAGATTTTTGGGTTCTTGCAACCTTTGTGGAAAATCTGGAACCTCTTCTCTATTATTTATAGGTGTTGATTCTTCTTCTAATTCTACTATAAGAGGTGATTCCTCTTTTTATAATTCTATGTTTTCCTCATCTTCTATCAGAGGAGTGACTTCTACACCTAATTGTTTCCCTGACCATAATTATATTGGACTACAATCTACTTTAATATTGTACATGGGGTACATCTCATTTTCCATTTGATAATATGGTTGTTCTTTATTATTTGGATTGGCTGGAGGCTATGCTGGTAGTTGAGCAAGCCTAAAAGCAAGAGGATATGACAAGGTTGGCTGTAGTGGAACTGGAGTAGCTTGCTATGGATTTTGATTCCAAGCAGTCTAGTTCCTCCACTGCTACCCAAGCTACTGGTATTACATCCATGAATAGGGGTTGTAAGGATTTTCTCCTTGGGGATACTGATTCTAATATTGTTGTCCCCAAAATCCCATGTTGGGTGGTTGAGCTTGGAATTGGTTTTGAAAATTGTTGCCCCCATAATATGGAACTCCTGCTGGCATGTTGTTTTCCATAGGAGATTGCTACTAGTTTCTCATTTTACCCATGAAGTATGCTTCTGCTACCTCAAGTTCCTCTCTAGGTTTTGATAATTGTGGACATGGTTTTGTTTTGTTATCCTTTGAACATACAACACATATTCAAACTTTTTTTTCAAGATATTTGTTTCTAGGGTGTTTTTCCCTGCATTTAGGACAAAAGTAAGACAATGTTGCCTCATTATCCTACTTTTTTTGAAGCATAAGGGTGTCCATTTGAACCAAAGATGATAACATCTCACTCTTGAGGTCTTCAAGCATATTTCCTATTTCTGTTTTAGTAACAGTGGCTGATTATTTGATATTTCTAGGGATCAACTTACCTTTGCTTCTTGAAACATTTTGACACAAATGTCGAATATTATCCATCTGATGTTGATAAATATCCCCTCAAAAAATCATGTTTAAGGCTTCCAGAGATTCATTTGTAAGTCCCTTAAAGAAAATTCTTCTTAAGGACCTGTCTCCTAGTTTTGAAGTGATATTTACAAATTAAAGCTGAACCTATCCCAGTATTCCTCCACAGATTCCTCTTCCATTTGTGTCATGTCTAGTACTTTTTCCCTTGCATCTCATGCTCTGCAAAAATATTGATACTGATCTAAGAAAATTTTCTTCAATTCTTTCCAAGTAGTTATCCATTTATCACCCAAACTGATGAACCAATGTAAATCTGAATCATCAAGAGTGGAAGGGAACAACTTTAGTTTTTAGGCATCAATAGTATAATCCACAAATCTACGTAGGACATCAAATTTAAACAAAAATAGATCTGGATCTTCTGTTGGTAGTCTTATAAATGTTGGAAGGTGGGAATGGGAGATATGTTTCATCTTGTGGTCTCCTCCTACCTCTCCTATGGTAAAATAAAAACTAATGGATGCTTCCTCTGCATCAGCCATCTTGTCTATGAATAGGGTATATACACTAGCTATGTTCAAAGCAGTTTCAAGGCTTCTAGTTTGTTTCTCTTATCCTGTAGAAGGATTAATAAATTTATGTTTGATATAGTTCCTTCTCTAATTGCTTACCAGCATTGAAAATTCAATAAGTATTCCTCAGACTGAACTCTACTTATCTCATATCCTTCTCTAATATTTTGTTGATTTATTTCAGAAGGATCCTGTGCAAATACTGGATGTTCAAGCCAATGCACAAGTGGAGATTATGGAGAAAATTTTTCAATCTCAGGATCAGGTATAGCTAAAGTAGACAACTTTTGAGAAACATATTTATTTTTAACAAAACGACTTTTTGATCCTCTATTCTTAGATGGACTCATACAAAGCTAGAAATGGAGGTTATGTAGGTAGCAACCTAAAATACAACTAACATGCTTCCTTCAGAACAAGAAATTACAATAGGATACTCCTAAAAAATGGTGCCAAAATTTTGGGAAAAAACATACGTTTAAATTCATTGCCTCATTTAAATTGTCAACCTAGGGTAGCTCATAGACTTGTGAGCAACCTTGCACAATATATGCTTGTAATTCCCTCAAATGAGATGAGTCCCTCAGATTTATGGTTTGGGGGGTGTTGGTATTTTTTTTTAATTCTAATTTAGTTTCCAAACCACTAATCTATCCTACCTTATTAAAGACTTGACTAAATTATATTCATAAATTGAAACTACATATTTGCTAGAAATTATAGCAATACAAGGGAAATAACAAAAATTTAAATTAAGCTACAAGAAATAAAACAAAATTGAAAAAGACAAAAAAATAGGAAAAAGGTAAGGGAATAACACTGTTGAGAGTGGGCCCACACTTCCAGCAGGTTCTTCCCACGTTAATCATTCATCGAACGCAAGTTGATTTAATAAAAAATGACTCAAAAATATTTTATTGAAATTGTAGAAGGATAAGTATAGGAAAAATATGGGATCAAGTTTTCAGGGGTGGCCTACATATTTATCAGACATGCGGCCATGCCCTATTACAAATTGGAAACAAATCAAATGTTTGATTCTATTTTATAATAGTATGCATGAATAAAGGGAATTGAGTAATATCAAGTTTTTAGACTATTTTAGCATATTCTATTTTATCACAATACGTTTGATATTTGCTTTACTCGATTTACATAAATTTTTACATAATAGCTAAAAAAAAGATAGGTAATCATATTTGACATTGTCCCTAGTCTAGATCCACCATTGAGACTCCATCTGCATCCTTTGCTAAAATCACATTCTATTTTACCGACAATAGGGTGGTGCTAGAATTTGGATTTAACGGGAATCAAGTGCCTTATCCGTAGAAGTCGGGAAGTAGGCATCAACACAGGGGTTAGGCATCTAACAAGAATCAAGCACCTGATAGTCAAGCACCAAATAGAAATCGGGTGCTTCAAAGGTAATCAGGTACATGACTTAACACTTCACACCAGTGTATTGTAGATGTTTTACCTTCACTTTTACCATCATAAAATTGAAAGTGCTAGGTCTGAGTGGGACCTCAATAAACTGTTAAACATATATAAAATTCTCATAAAACATACATATCTATAGAAATAAGTATCGTAGTTCATAGGGAAAGTAGTATAAAAGATGAGAATTTTTAGGGCTCATCAATGAGTAAACTCCACCACCTCTAGGAGCCTCATATTTTTCCAAGCTTCATCAATCATAGAGGCTGAATTACAGATAACTTGTGTATCCCCCTTCATTAGTTTGATCATGTTTAACAAAGTCCCCATCTATAATTACTTTTTAACCTAAATATTAATCAACAAATTGATTGCTAGGCACATAGCATGGGCCTCAACAAAGTGGATTTGATGGTCCCCAAAACCTTTTGCATAAGCAATAATAATATCCCAATTACTATCTCTTATCAAACCTTTCACCCTAGTAGGTCTAGGATTTCCTTTAGTTACCCCATCAAAGTTCAATTTTAGCATGCTAAATGAAGGAAGGGTCCATTTAGTCTGCCTCCTTCCAAAATATTTTATAGGATTGATAATAATTGCCACTGGATCAAGAACCCACTCAATAGCAACAACTACCTGTTTCTGTATTTCCCAAACCTCTTTCCAACTAATCAATTTATCATTTTCCACTGTTTGAGAAATAATCCTATTGTCCATAACAAGGCTACCCCTTTTTTTCCTTACAACATATGGTTGTTTCATTCTTTCCAAAGAGCCCAAAAAGAGTGAGGAAGACTAAATTCCCATAAAGAGTTAACTCTCTAATTTTTGAATGGGAATTTCCATTAAAGACAGGTCACCAAGACACTTAGGGAAACCTATGAAACCTGGAATTTATTGAGAATTAGGACTTCTTGAGCAAAGGGGTAGTTCAGGCTTATATGGTTGACATATTCTATCATACATTCATAGAGACTACATCTATTGTGAAGTTGAAAACTCTTTTTATAAATTTATTCAAAGTAAGGATCTTAATTTGATAAATGAGCTAGAAGAAGAAAGCAACTTTTGGTGCTAGATTCTTTAACCAAACTTTTGAAGTTGACAACCAACTAAGACCTTCTCCTTCAAGAAAATGTTAACCATATTTGACAGAGTAGATCCCTTGTTTATAATATATCCACCATATATAGTTTATAGTGTTTAGGCTATTTAGAGTATAAACTTGAATCATCCTATTCAATTTACTGATAGACTAGCTCTTTCTTTGGTCCAATCCTTCAACTCCAATTTGTTTCCACCAAAGCCTATCCTCTCCTATTATAATGTAATCACTAACCATGGGCCCATAACACTATGAAACACTATTTTATAGGGTAGAAAAGTCCAAGTCCTCATTAAGGGGAAAAGTTTTTAGCTAGGAATCTTTCCAAAAAATAACCTTGTTACTATTCCCAATCTTCCATTGTAAACCTCAATGCATAAAAGGCCTAACAAATTTGAGATTATTCCAAAAATTAGAGCCCCTAGAAAAGTACTTATCCACCAAAAAAACAACCTCATATCTTAGATACTTGGGTTGAAATATCTTCACTCATCCCACATATTCATACCATATCATTTTCCAACCCAAATTTCCCAGGACGACTTTATTCAATTTTCTTAGTCTTCTAAAACCTAGGCCCCCTAACTCTTTTTTTTGGCAGACCTGCTCCTAAGATACTAACAAAAGATACCTTCTATCCTTAAAATTAGACCAAAGAAAATCACTTTGAATCTACTCTATTCTAAAATAGAAATTTTCTAACATCTTAATGAGGAACATAAAATAAATTAGGATGATCTAGAGAGAGGATTTTACCAAAAGCACTTTCCTCACCTGACTGAGGAGATATTCTTTCCATCCTATTAATTTCCTTGCAAATATTTCGACAATTGGACTCCACATTTCATTCAAATATTTTACTTTAAACATATCCATACCAAGATAAGTAGAGGGGAGTTCCCCAATCTCGCATCCAAAGATTCCCATAATTTTTAGTTGCCTCCTAATATGGGTGTTTAAGAATAAAATTTTGCTTTTGTAAAAATCAACTTTTTGACCAACCGCTAATTCACAGGTTTCCAAAATATATTTCAACTCTCTTGCTTTTGAGATAGAGGATCTTGAAGTGATAATAGTATCATCGATAAAATATTTATATGAGGGAGAAGCAGACTTAGTACCATCTAACTTTATTTATTCAATAGATTTTGAAATAGATCTGCACAAGACCTCGATAAGGATAATAAAAATATAGGGGGATAAGAAATACCCTTGTTGGAGACCTTTCTTTCTTTAAAAGTAACCATATAAAACACTATTGATTAAAACAGAAAACATAACTAAGGTAAAATAGGCTGACAACAATTCAATCCAGTCCTGCTAAAACCTAAATTTTCTTAACACTTTGATGAGGAAATCCTAGGAAAACTTGTTGTAGACCTTACTCATGTCCAACTTGAGAAGCATCCCCTCCTCCCCAGTTTTATCAATAGAATGGATGATTTCATGAATTATAATTATACCATCTAAAATTTGACACCCTTTCACAACCCCACCTTGATTTAGATCTATTGTAAATGGGAGCACCACTTTAATTGTATCAGCCAATGTTTTGAAGAAGATTTTATAGTGTTACAAAGGCTAATAAGTATGAAATCAAAAAATTTCTTTCTCCCACAACCTTTGGGATAAGAACAAAAAATATATCATTCATATCACAAGGAATATTATTATTCCTCTAGATATCTTCATTGCTTCAATGACATCAGGGCCCACAATGTGCCAAAAATGATGAAAGAAACCTATTGGGAATGCATCTGGCCCTATCTTCCTTCATATCAAAGACCACCTTTTATATATCCTCATTAGTGAAAGGATTCAAGATATAATAATTCATTTGATCACTGATTAGGGTAGGGATATATTGGATCATAGAATTAATTGCTTCGTCATTAGGGAGAAGCCACACCATTCAGATCTGAGAAAAAATAAGCACCTCCTCTCTAATATCCATCAAATCCTCCATAACATGACCATCACTATTCATGATGTAGTGATTTTATTGTTGTTACAATGTCTTAAGGTAGTAACATGAAAAAATTGTATTTTGATCCCCTTCTCTAATCCAAGTTATTCTTTATTTTTACCACCAAAAAGTCTCTTAAAAATCTAGGGTGTTATGGTACTAAGTTAGAATTAGTTTTTCTCTATCTTGTAGCTCTTTAGAGAGTCCCTCCTTATCCACCAGGTCTTCAATATCCTACAATTGTTTTTTAACTTAATTTTTTAAGAAAAAGGTGCCCAAAAACCTATTTATTCCATTGCTTCAAATTCCTTTTAATGAACCTTAGCCTCTTAGCAATTTCAAAAATCTTGTCACCAAAGAAATATTTCCTCCATCATTCTACTATTTGGGCTTCCAAGTTATCATGCTTGAGCCACATCATCTCAAAATTGAAGGGAGGTTCAACAAATGTTTAGAGTCTCCAATCTCCCAAATAAGAGGGCTATGATCAAAACTAGCCTTAGATAGGGCATACAAGAGGGTTTATCCAAAAAATGAAAAGTATTCTTTAGACAGTAAAACTATATCTAATTTGACTTGGATCAAATGCTCCCCCATATGATGATTGCTCCAAGTGTATTTCATCCTTATTAGGTCCACATCCATCAGCTCATTATCATTAATGAACTGGAAAAAATCTATCATTACTTATAAAATAGGTTTCCCTCCTTTCTTGTTAGAGAGATTCAAGGGGAGTTGAAATCCCCAGTTAGAATCTAGGGCATTTCTTTAAAGGTTTCTCATTGTTGGCTGAGATTATTCTAAAGTTGTTTTCTCCCAATAACTATAATTGGGACATAAAAATTAGTGATAATCCTATTGTGGCTGATCCACAACACACCCCAAAATTGGGGACCCACCTTTTCGTTTTAATATCCGGGTGTTGGCATTTCATTTTTAGTGTCTAATCCTTCGTTTTGTCGTAGGTTTTGCAATTGTTGTCGGTTCTTGTTGACAATATTTTTCTTGTCAACGATATTTTATTGTCGTCATTTTCTTGTCGACGATATTTTATTGTCGACAATATTTTCTTGTCGACAACTTTTTCTTGTCGACAATATTTTATTTTCTTGTCGACAATATTTTCTTGTCGACAACTTTTCTTGTCGACGACTTTTGTCGTCATTTTCTTGTTAACGACTTTGTGGTCATTTTCTCATCGACGTTTCCGTTTTATCATCAGTTTGTGTGTCGGCAAGTTTGTGTTGTCAGTGTTATCGTTTGAAAGTTTGATGTCCACTTGTTAGGTTTTATTTCATTTGTTTGGGTCAAAGAATAGAAGATGAAAATAACAAATGAACTTAAGTATATACATCTCACACATATATATATCGTGTTGTGGTCTACCGACAAGGGCACCACTTGCATGCTAGGTGATTGTGACCCAGGTTCACCCCCCACGGCGGACATGTATATGTATAAGAAGTATTTACTCAATAAAGAAAAAAATAATAAAAAAATAAAAAATAAAATATATAATAATAAAATGGGTTAAAGCTTAATGTTTTTAATATATGTTTTTTATGTGTTTTTGCAGGTTTTCCGACCAAGCATTTTCGTGGATGGAGGACCCCACCAGTAGTGACGCGAAGGCTAGTAAGCAAGGTGGGTATACGGCTGGGAGAGCGGTGGATGATGGACCTTTGTATCATCGGGGGCAACACCGACGTCGCGATGGGGATGAACAGTGAGAAGACCGAATGGGTGAAAATGACTACATGGCCAAGGCAGGCCAGCTCCATAGTGGACCCACGTGGCACCAACTACAGAATGGTGGCCAAGCAATACAAAGCCGAAGATGGCGATGTGGCAGTGAACAACAGAGACTCCAACTGGGCGATGCCAGGTAGCAAGACAGTTCGGATATCACGACAGATGAATTCTCGGACACCCTGATGCATAGAACAAAGCGGCCTATGTGACAGCAAACGTGGCATTGAAGTGTGAAACAGAAGGACAATGAACAATAGCGATGCAAGTATTGCGGTCCTCAGTCTAGGTTTCAAATAGCTAAATCGTCGCTGACAGGGCAAAATGTTTGGAAGCATTGAGATAAAGGTGTTGTACTTCAGTGATTTCGCTAGTCTTAGTAAGGGGGTATAGTGAAGCATATAGTATAGTAACCATGAAATTACCATTTTGAACAGTTTGAAATTTGTCGATGACAACAATTCTAAATCCCATTGCCCATAATGATAAATTAGTAACAAAAGTACAATATTTATGGAGTACAAATAATGAAGGATCCCATTTCGTATCTGGTCAGTGTTGGAAAAATTAATTTAGAAATCCACCGGGATGATGATGCAGCAGTGTGAAGTACTAAGGGCAGAATAGTTGTGGCCGAGAAAACTTTGATAAATATGGAGACCCGCAGAAGACGCCAGAGGTTTAGCAACATGATTCATGGGGACCACATGGTAAGCCAGGTTTATGTAGGCGACGGTTAGGGGATGGTCGTTGGATTGGCAAGCATCGTCGGCTTTGACGTCGGGGAAACTCCGTAGCCAAGATTGTGAATATCAAGTGATGGTTGGTAAAATGAAGCGGCGTTAGGAAAGGATTAGATCCACTCAGCAGAGACGGGACCCACACGCATAGGTGGACCAATGGATGTTTGACACAGATCACTAGAGTTGGCAACGCCTATGATATTCTTTGACAACGATGACAGCGGAGTAAATTTTGGGCTGGCTTGACGATTTTGGTGTGAAGCGAAGGTCGTCGGATGTGTGGAAACGCCGAGCTATGGCAAGTAACGACAATGCCAGACAAAGGCATTATGAGAAATGCTCCCAAACGTTACATGATACCTGGACGGGCAGGGTAGAATAGTATTACACGATATTAATCATGACGGACGTCAACGGTGTACCGTGGTGAACAGAATAGAAAATAAATACATAAAATGGGCGTTTCAAAGGTGACTCCCATATGAGGACAAAATAATTACTATGCATTTTGATTTTAATCTTTATGTAGATGGAATCAGTCAAAAAGAAAAAAACGAAAAGTCATGCGAGGACAAGAAACGAAGGGTTGTTTGTAATATTTCAAATACTAGATTGAAAGATGAAGAACTGGGACTGGAATTTTTGGCATGGCCAAATGGCGGCAGATTTTGATATGTAAACTTGGAATATAATTTGAATGCCAAAGCTTCTCTTCAGAAATTTCAGGCCTTGTTAGCAAGAAAGAATGAGAAATTTTCTGCATGCTCCATTTTAATTGTTTTATGTTTCTCCTTCCAAATTTCAGATTTGTATGTGAAATTTATGCCATTATTTTGGGTCATTTCATGTGAATGTCTGCAATCTGGAAACTATTTTAAACCCTAGGAGCTAGCACCTAGTTTACTTTGATTGTGTTTGTTTTGCAGGTCAAATAGGATAGGTTGCATGTACGAAACTCTCACGTATTCGGTTTTGTAGGATGGGGTGCTATCAAACTGAAGGGGCTTTTGCATTGCTGCATTTTCAGCAATTATTTTGATGCAAATTCTTAATTTTCTGTTTTCAAAATTTTAATTTCAGAACTTTTCCTTATTTTCAGGCATTAAAATAAACATTAAAAAAATTTCAAAATCTAAAAATAATTTCACCATTGCGTAGGTTATAATTCAGACTTCCAATACGCACTTTGAAATTTCATTTTCGGAGTTGTTTAGTATTTTTTAAAAATTCATCGAAGTTGCTATTTTGTTACAGATTTTAAAAATCCGAAAATAGAAATTTTCCATTTTAAGGTCAAATTTCATTTTTCCAGTTTTGTTTTGCACTCATGAGCCTATGATGACATTCCCTTCATGGAAATTCCAATTTCATTGAAGGAGTGATGTTTTATGGCATTTTCACAAATTTCCATTTTGGGCCTAAAATTACCCTTTCTTCATAAAAATTCTAATTTTATGAAAGAGGGGTAATTTGAGTGTTACATTGAAGGTCTTTTCCTTAAAGCACTTAATTGTTCATCTTGATGAAAATTTGATTTCATTTAAGAGGGATAAGTTAAAGTGACATTTTGAAGCTACATTTGAAGACCCTATTCATCATTGAGGATTTAATGCAAGACAAAATCTATTTTAAAACCATCAAGATAAAAGGAATTAAAGCACTACATCGTGGTCATATGAGGGCCAACTCACATTTGATTTATTTTGGTTCAATGAACAATCACTAAAGTTTCATGGTAAAATAAACCAACATTGCCCCTTGTTTACAGTTACTTGCAATCACTAAGGTGTTCCAAGCATTTAAATTGAATATATTTATTTGAAATTACTAATGCACATATGCAAATGCTAATATAACGGAGACCTTGGAGAAGTTGTTTGTTTAACTTCTTTGCAAGAGGGGATTTGGAATCCAAATCCTAAGGGAGAGTGTACTTTCACAATTGGGTGAAAATGCCACTCAACATTTTGGCGCTAAAAGGAGGGCCTGAATAGGTTTATTTCAGTGTGATTTAAATGCTATAGGGATTTAAATTTTGAATATTTCATGCCCAATTGGTTATTATCTTTAGCCCTCTTTTAACAATACAACCTTGGACTGTTAAGAGGAGGACATGAATTGCTATGCATTTTCCTAACATTTTGATTGTTCATACAAGAATGATGTGATTTGATTTGACTTTAAAAAAAAAAAAAAATTTGGGTATTAAAGTTATATTATTGAAGATTCACTAATGGCTATGTTTTCACCGTGGATGACAGGTAGCCCATTGAACATACCAGGAGTTCAACATTATTTGCCCGTCGGTTTTGAGAGATGTCTTCCTCGATTTTCGTCTAATGGGACAAATACGCACAAGAACATATTCAAGCATTCAAATTTGTTGTGAATCACTTAACAATTTGGTATGATGATGTTGTTTGTAAAATGTTCCCTTACACCTTGGACAAAGTGGCATATGATTGGTTTACAAGTCTACCTTTAGGGTCTATCACTTCTTGGGCTCAATTAGAGACAACATTTCTTAATCAATTAAACAAAAAGCAAGTTGACCCAATCCGCATGTATGAGCAATTTTTCACCATCAAAAAAGGACCAAGTGAAAATGTGAAGTCATTTTCTGAAAGGTTCTTTGGATTATATGCTCAATTAGTGACATGTTATGTTTTGCAAGAAGAAGTGGCTCTCCAAATATATTTCAATGCTCTTGACCCACTCATTTCCACATATTTGCGAGGGATGCCCCTAATTACATCTTTGTCTCAAGCCTATACTCAAGCAATGGCAATTGAGCAACAATTGAGTTGTCAAAATTATGGTGTGGGTTTTGGATCATGTAATCTTCAATCATTTAATACTTCCTTTACTCACCCAATGATTTATCCACCTCAACCAAATTCAAGTATGAATCAATTTCAGAATCAACAATCATTCCCAAGCTTCAATCAATTTCAAAATCCTCAACCTACTATGCAAGATCAACCATCTTTCTTAAGTATGAATCAACTTCAAAATACTCATCTTGATTCAAAAGATGTTTCTAAAATCAATTTTAATGATTTTCATAAGAATATGATTTTAGGCAAGGGAGGAGTACTAGATCCAACTAGTATTGAAACATGTGACAAATTGGAAACCCTTGACTCACCAAAAGATGAATTCTATGAGGATGAATCTGTTTCGAATGACATTGTTGAAAATGATGACCAAGAGGATCCACACCTTCCAAATTATGATAAAATTGAATCATGGGTTACACATGTGGATTATGATAGCCTTATCAATTTGAATACAAGCAATAACCCAATCTTGGAAGTAATTGAACCATTTAAGGAGGGTGAAGATAATTTTGATGAGAAATATGTTGATGAATTAAAATATGAAGAAGAAATAGTTGAGCATCACAATTTGATTTTGAAAGATGATCATTATGATTCTTGGGAAGAGTATGCTCACTCCAAAATTGTTAATGAAATTGGTGTGCCTATTGATATGCAGGATAATACAATTGCCCTTTCATATAAGGATATTACAAGTCCTGTGCAATCTAAGAATGTTTTGGAAGATGTGTTGGAATCTCATCAAAAGTTGGAGAAGGATAATGATTTTACTACCATGGATGAAGAAGGAGAATCAATTGTTTTGTTCCCCTTGAGGGGCAAGAAATAGAAAATCTTGATCCACCTATTGTTTCTACAATGTCTATGCCATCTCAAAATCATGAAATTACAAAACCTAAGTGGTGTGGGTTTGATACTGTTGATGATCCTAATGAAAATATGAATTTTGAGGCAACTCAAGCCATTGATCATGTAAAGGTGTCACGTGACACATATCTTGAAAAATTAGGCTCTTGTTTTGAAAAATATGGATGCATGTTTGATTGGGTGCCTAACTTTGGTGTTTTTGAACAGGTGTTGGATGATGAAGAAGACAGTGAGGAAGAAGAAAAAGCTACTAACACTCATCAAGTTGTGGTAAATTCTAACCATGATGGGTTGAGTATGGATGACAAGGTGAAATCTTTACCTTTGGTAGTAGCTACCAAAATTTCAAGTGACGGATTACATGATGTCCCTTTGGATGCTAATGTCATTAATGATGAAATGTCAAATCTTGGTGATGTTTGTCAAGTCTTGATTGATTTGGATTGCTTTAAAATTTTGAAAAATATTTTGAATTCAAGACTTTTAGAAATAGGCTCTTGTTTGCAATATCTCACATTTGAAAAGGAAAGCCTACTTCTAAATTATGAATGGAATGATGAAACTTGCACTTTAAAGAATAGACATGATAAAATTGAAAATCAATCATTGTCTGATCAGTTTAAAATTTGGAATCTCACCTATATGAATACTAATGGAACTAAATTTAATTGGTGGGGTGAGAGAGGGAAGTTGAAATTTGTTGCATTGCTTGGTATGATCTTATTGTGGTTGGATTCCTACAACATTCGGCATGTGTATTGTGACATATGTCTTTTGAAATGTTCTAATCATGTTTGGGATCCAGGAAAGTGATAATCCAAGCTTTGCATCATCTTGTATTATATTTTGATTTTGGTTTTGGTTTGTGTTTTCAAGTTTCATTTTGGGATTGCTATTTGGATTAGGATTTAAGTCGTGTGTTTGATTTTATTTGACATGTTTTGATAAATTTGAGATGTCAACTTATGCCTAAGATCAGGAGAATATGAAACATTGGAATTGTGTTGTAGAAAGCTCCACAAGTAACACAAACATTTAAATAATATCGTTTGAATCTTGTGACGCATGAAGTTGTCAGTTGTTTCAAAAGAAGTAGTGCATTCATATCTCATTCCTCATTGCATATACATGTCATCTCAGGTACATTTTTGTTTCATGTGCAATCATTGAGAAGGTGTTGAATCCTCTTAGGATTATTACATAACATATATTAAAAAATCCTAAGGTTGGGAACTGCTGCCCAAACTATTTTGAACCAAGCACATTCCATGCACATTAAAAGAATCTTGAGCAAAATGGTCAAAACCATACTTGGATGAAAAGGTGAGGTGAAAAGAACATTTCATGTTTGTCCTATCATGCAACATAATCCTTGAAATAGTGGTTTTTACCACTCCCATAAAAGTTTAAAGCCTAAAACCAGAGTAGTAATGATAGGGTTAAATCCTCATCGAACTTAGGTTGAGGATCCAACTCCCCACAGCTATGGTTTGACCTACATGGAGTAGTAAGGATAGGACTTAATTCTCATTTCGCTTAGGTTGAGAATCCGATTCCCCAAAGCTTCCATTTTCCTTGTTTCATCATAAAGCTTGGATTGGAAGGATCGTACTACATGTCCTCTGCAAAGGATGGGTAGTCATCCCAAAGGTCCAAGAAATAAAAAATTAATATTTCCTATTTCATAAATCTTGGATTGGAAGGATCGTACTACATGTCCCTAGCAAGGATGGGTAGTCATCCCAAAGGTCCAAGAAATAAAAGAAAAAGAATGAATGAAGCCAAGTCATGGATTATGGGGTTAAGTATGCTCATGCGTGGCAACATGTCTTGCCTAAAAGCAAGACCATTGATTGCTCATATGGATAGACTAGCCTAACCATTTCATCCATAATAGGTCAAATTATTTTGTTCAAGATGAGGTAATGAACTCCAAATCAGAATAGTAAGGATAGGGTTAAATTCCCGTCTCGCTTAGGTTGGGAATCCTATTCCCCAAAGTTTTGATTTCACTTACACTTGCACGTGGGTTCAAGATGGTAGTGACACATAGCCAACTTTGGGATCTAGTAAAATTAATTCAGTATGCATATATTTGGTCCTAAGAGGATTTGACATCTTTTTCCATGATATAAAAGGTGTGAGCATTTATAAAACAGGTTGTTACATCTCTAGTATCTTCATCATGTATCAATCATTCATAGCCTTGCATACAAATCATAAGTAAAACTGATAATGAAATGTTGATCAAGTTCAAATAGTAGGGAATGAAAACACATTGCACACACCGAGCTGATACTTATGATTCTGATGTTGCATGTTTTTCTAATCTTTCGGTATTTGTTTATCTTTATGCATTAATGCCTGTATCTATGCTTGTATATTTTAGGTTGGGTTCTCACTAAAATGCTCAGGAGCATTTGACAACGAGTCGCCATTTGTTGTGGGTGATCCACAACACACCCCAAAATTGGGGACCCACCTTTTCGTTTTAATATCCGGGTGTTGGCATTTCATTTTTAGTGTCTAATCCTTCGTTTTGTCGTAGGTTTTGCAATTGTTGTCGGTTCTTGTTGACAATATTTTTCTTGTCAACGATATTTTATTGTCGTCATTTTCTTGTCGACGATATTTTATTGTCGACAATATTTTCTTGTCGACAACTTTTTCTTGTCGACAATATTTTATTTTCTTGTCGACAATATTTTCTTGTCGACAACTTTTCTTGTCGACGACTTTTGTCGTCATTTTCTTGTTAACGACTTTGTGGTCATTTTCTCATCGACGTTTCCTTTTTATCGTCGGTTGTGTGTCGGCAAGTTTGTGTTGTCAGTGTTATCGTTTGAAAGTTTGATGTCCACTTGTTAGGTTTTATTTCATTTGTTTGGGTCAAAGAATAGAAGATGAAAATAACAAATGAACTTAAGTATATACATCTCACACATATATATATCGTGTTGTGGTCTACCGGCAAGGGCACCACTTGCATGCTAGGTGATTGTGACCCGGGTTCACTCCCCACGGTGGACATGTATATGTATAAGAAGTATTTACTCAATAAAGAAAAAAATAATAAAAATAAAATAAAATATATAATAATAAAATGGGTTAAAGCTTAATGTTTTTAATATATGTTTTTTATGTGTTTTTGCAGGTTTTCCGACCAAGCATTTTCGTGGATGGAGGACCCCACCAGTAGTGACGCGAAGGCTAGTAAGCAAGGTGGGTATACGGCTGGGAGAGCGGTGGATGATGGACCTTTGTATCATCGGGGGCAACACCGACGTCGCGATGGGGATGAACAGTGAGAAGACCGAATGGGTGAAAATGACTACATGGCCAAGGCAGGCCAGCTCCATAGTGGACCCACGTGGCACCAACTACAGAATGGTGGCCAAGCAATACAAAGCCGAAGATGGCGATGTGGCAGTGAACAACAGAGACTCCAACTGGGCGATGCCAGGTAGCAAGACAGTTCGGATATCACGACAGATGAATTCTCGGACACCCTGATGCATAGAACAAAGCGGCCTATGTGACAGCAAACGTGGCATTGAAGTGTGAAACAGAAGGACAATGAACAATAGCGATGCAAGTATTGCGGTCCTCAGTCTAGGTTTCAAATAGCTAAATCGTCGCTGACAGGGCAAAATGTTTGGAAGCATTGAGATAAAGGTGTTGTACTTCAGTGATTTCGCTAGTCTTAGTAAGGGGGTATAGTGAAGCATATAGTATAGTAACCATGAAATTACCATTTTGAACAGTTTGAAATTTGTCGATGACAACAATTCTAAATCCCATTGCCCATAATGATAAATTAGTAACAAAAGTACAATATTTATGGAGTACAAATAATGAAGGATCCCATTTCGTATCTGGTCAGTGTTGGAAAAATTAATTTAGAAATCCACCGGGATGATGATGCAGCAGTGTGAAGTACTAAGGGCAGAATAGTTGTGGCCGAGAAAACTTTGATAAATATGGAGACCCGCAGAAGACGCCAGAGGTTTAGCAACATGATTCATGGGGACCACATGGTAAGCCAGGTTTATGTAGGCGACGGTTAGGGGATGGTCGTTGGATTGGCAAGCATCGTCGGCTTTGACGTCGGGGAAACTCCGTAGCCAAGATTGTGAATATCAAGTGATGGTTGGTAAAATGAAGCGGCGTTAGGAAAGGATTAGATCCACTCAGCAGAGACGGGACCCACACGCATAGGTGGACCAATGGATGTTTGACACAGATCACTAGAGTTGGCAACGCCTATGATATTCTTTGACAACGATGACAGCGGAGTAAATTTTGGGCTGGCTTGACGATTTTGGTGTGAAGCGAAGGTCGTCGGATGTGTGGAAACGCCGAGCTATGGCAAGTAACGACAATGCCAGACAAAGGCATTATGAGAAATGCTCCCAAACGTTACATGATACCTGGACGGGCAAGGTAGAATAGTATTACACGATATTAACCATGACGAATGTCAACGGTGTACCGGGGTGAACAGAATAGAAAATAAATACATAAAATGGGCGTTTCAAAGGTGACTCAATAATTACTATGCATTTTGATTTTAATCTTTATGTAGATGGAATCAGTCAAAAAGAAAAAAACGAAAAGTCATGCGAGGACAAGAAACGAAGGGTTGTTTGTAATATTTCAAATACTAGATTGAAAGATGAAGAACTGGGACTGGAATTTTTGGCATGGCCAAATGGCGGCAGATTTTGATATGTAAACTTGGAATATAATTTGAATGCCAAAGCTTCTCTTCAGAAATTTCAGGCCTTGTTAGCAAGAAAGAATGAGAAATTTTCTGCATGCTCCATTTTAATTGTTTTATGTTTCTCCTTCCAAATTTCAGATTTGTATGTGAAATTTATGCCATTATTTTGGGTCATTTCATGTGAATGTCTGCAATCTGGAAACTATTTTAAACCCTAGGAGCTAGCACCTAGTTTACTTTGATTGTGTTTGTTTTGCAGGTCAAATAGGATAGGTTGCATGTACGAAACTCTCACGTATTCGGTTTTGTAGGATGGGGTGCTATCAAACTGAAGGGGCTTTTGCATTGTTGCATTTTCAGCAATTATTTTGATGCAAATTCTTAATTTTCTGTTTTCAAAATTTTAATTTCAGAACTTTTCCTTATTTTCAGGCATTAAAATAAACATTAAAAAAATTTCAAAATCTAAAAATAATTTCACCATTGCGTAGGTTATAATTCAGACTTCCAATACGCACTTTGAAATTTCATTTTTGTTTTAGTATTTTTTAAAATTCATCGAAGTTGCTATTTTGTTACAGATTTTAAAAATCCGAAAATAGAAATTTTCCATTTTAAGGTCAAATTTCATTTTTCCAGTTTTGTTTTGCACTCATGAGCCTATGATGACATTCCCTTCATGGAAATTCCAATTTCATTGAAGGAGTGATGTTTTATGGCATTTTCACAAATTTCCATTTTAGGCCTAAAATTACCCTTTCTTCATAAAAATTCTAATTTTATGAAAGAGGGGTAATTTGAGTGTCACATTGAAGGTCTTTTCCTTAAAGCACTTAATTGTTCATCTTGATGATCATTTAAGAGGGATAAGTTAAAGTGACATTTTGAAGCTACATTTGAAGACCCTATTCATCATTGAGGATTTAATGCAAGACAAAATCTATTTTAAAACCATCAAGATAAAAGGAATTAAAGCACTACATCGTGGTCATATGAGGGCCAACTCACATTTGATTTATTTTGGTTCAATGAACAATCACTAAAGTTTCATGGTAAAATAAACCAACATTGCCCCTTGTTTACAGTTACTTGCAATCACTAAGGTGTTCCAAGCATTTAAATTGAATATATTTATTTGAAATTACTAATGCACATATGCAAATGCTAATATAACGGAGACCTTGGAGAAGTTGTTTGTTTAACTTCTTTGCAAGAGGGGATTTGGAATCCAAATCCTAAGGGAGAGTGTACTTTCACAATTGGGTGAAAATGCCACTCAACATTTTGGCGCTAAAAGGAGGGCCTGAATAGGTTTATTTCAGTGTGATTTAAATGCTATAGGGATTTAAATTTTGAATATTTCATGCCCAATTGGTTATTATCTTTAGCCCTCTTTTAACAATACAACCTTGGACTGTTAAGAGGAGGACATGAATTGCTATGCATTTTCCTAACATTTTGATTGTTCATACAAGAATGATGTGATTTGATTTGACTTTAAAAAAAAAAAAAAATTTGGGTATTAAAGTTATATTATTGAAGATTCACTAATGGCTATGTTTTCACCGTGGATGACAGGTAGCCCATTGAACATACCAGGAGTTCAACATTATTTGGCTGTTGGTGTCGAGGGATGTCTTCCTCGATTTTCGTCTAATGGGACAAATCTGCACAAGAACATATTCAAGCATTCAAATTTGTTGTGAATCACTTAACAATTTGGTATGATGATGTTGTTTGTAAAATGTTCCCTTACACCTTAGACAAAGTGGCATATGATTGGTTTACAAGTCTACCTTTAGGGTCTATCACTTCTTGGGCTCAATTAGAGACAACATTTCTTAATCAATTAAACAAAAAGCAAGTTGACCCAATCCGCATGTATGAGCAATTTTTCACCATCAAAAAAGGACCAAGTGAAAATGTGAAGTCATTTTCTGAAAGGTTCTTTGGATTATATGCTCAATTAGTGACATGTTATGTTTTGCAAGAAGAAGTGGCTCTCAAAATATATTTCAATGCTCTTGACCCACTCATTTCCACATATTTGCGAGGGATGCCCCTAATTACATCTTTGTCTCAAGCCTATACTCAAGCAATGGCAATTGAGCAACAATTGAGTTGTCAAAATTATGGTGTGGGTTTTGGATCATGTAATCTTCAATCATTTAATACTTCCTTTACTCACCCAATGATTTATCCACCTCAACCAAATTCAAGTATGAATCAATTTCAGAATCAACAATCATTCCCAAGCTTCAATCAATTTCAAAATCCTCAACCTACTATGCAAGATCAACCATATTTCTTAAGTATGAATCAACTTCACAATACTCATCTTGATTCAAAAGATGTTTCTAAAATCAATTTTAATGATTTTCATAAGAATATGATTTTAGGCAAGGGAGGAGTACTAGATCCAACTAGTATTGAAACATGTGACAAATTGGAAACCCTTGACTCACCAAAAGATGAATTCTATGAGGATGAATCTGTTTCGAATGACATTGTTGAAAATGATGACCAAAAGGATCCACACCTTCCAAATTATGATAAAATTGAATCATGGGTTACACATGTGGATTATGATAGCCTTATCAATTTGAATACAAGCAATAACCCAATCTTGGAAGTAATTGAACCATTTAAGGAGGGTGAAGATAATTTTGATGAGAAATATGTTGATGAATTAAAATATGAAGAAGAAATAGTTGAGCATCACAATTTGATTTTGAAAGATGATCATTATGATTCTTGGGAAGAGTATGCTCACTCCAAAATTGTTAATGAAATTGGTGTGCCTATTGATATGCAGGATAATACAATTACCATTTCATATAAGGATATTACAAGTCCTGTGCAATCTAAGAATGTTTTGGAAGATGTGTTGGAATCTCATCAAAAGTTTGAGAAGGATAATGATTTTACTACCATGGATGAAGAAGGAGAATCAATTGTTGTTCCCCTTGAGGGGCAAGAAATAGAAAATCTTGATCCACCTATTGTTTCTACAATGTCTATGCCATCTCAAAATCATGAAATTACAAAACCTAAGTGGTGTGGGTTTGATACTGTTGATGATCCTAATGAAAATATGAATTTTGAGGCAACTCAAGCCATTGATCATGTAAAGGTGTCACGTGACACATATCTTGAAAAATTAGGCTCTTGTTTTGAAAAATATGGATGCATGTTTGATTGGGTGCCTAACTTTGGTGTTTTTGAACAGGTGTTGGATGATGAAGAAGACAGTGAGGAAGAAGAAAAAGCTACTAACACTCATCAAGTTGTGGTAAATTCTAACCATGATGGGTTGAGTATGGATGACAAGGTGAAATCTTTACCTTTAGTAGTAGCTACCAAAATTTCAAGTGACGGATTACATGATGTCCCTTTGGATGCTAATGTCATTAATGATGAAATGTCAAATCTTGGTGATGTTTGTCAAGTCTTGATTGATTTGGATTGCTTTAAAATTTTGAAAAATATTTTGAATTCAAGACTTTTAGAAATAGGCTCTTGTTTGCAATATCTCACATTTGAAAAGGAAAGCCTACTTCTAAATTATGAATGGAATGATGAAACTTGCACTTTAAAGAATAGACATGATAAAATTGAAAATCAATCATTGTCTGATCAGTTTAAAATTTGGAATCTCACCTATATGAATACTAATGGAACTAAATTTAATTGGTGGGGTGAGAGAGGGAAGTTGAAATTTGTTGCATTGCTTGGTATGATCTTATTGTGGTTGGATTCCTACAACATTCGGCATGTGTATTGTGACATATGTATTTTGAAATGTTCTAATCATGTTTGGGATCCAGGAAAGTGATAATCCAAGCTTTGAATCATCTTGTATTATATTTTGATTTTGGTTTTGGTTTGTGTTTTCAAGTTTCATTTTGGGATTGCTATTTGGATTAGGATTTAAGTCGTGTGTTTGATTTTATTTGACATGTTTTGATAAATTTGAGATGTCAACTTATGCCTAAGATCAGGAGAATATGAAACATTGGAATTGTGTTGTAGAAAGCTCCACAAGTAACACAAACATTTAAATAATATCGTTTGAATCTTGTGACGCATGAAGTTGTCAGTTGTTTCAAAAGAAGTAGTGCATTCATATCTCATTCCTCATTGCATATACATGTCATCTCAGGTACATTTTTGTTTCATGTGCAATCATTGAGAAGGTGTTGAATCCTCTTAGGATTATTACATAACATATATTAAAAAATCCTAAGGTTGGGAACTGCTGCCCAAACTATTTTGAACCAAGCACATTCCATGCACATTAAAAGAATCTTGAGCAAAATGGTCAAAACCATACTTGGATGAAAAGGTGAGGTGAAAAGAACATTTCATGTTTGTCCTATCATGCAACATAATCCTTGAAATAGTGGTTTTTACCACTCCCATAAAAGTTTAAAGCCTAAAACCAGAGTAGTAATGATAGGGTTAAATCCTCATCGAACTTAGGTTGAGGATCCAACTCCCCACAGCTATGGTTTGACCTACATGGAGTAGTAAGGATAGGACTTAATTCTCATTTCGCTTAGGTTGAGAATCCGATTCCCCAAAGCTTCCATTTTCCTTGTTTCATCATAAAGCTTGGATTGGAAGGATCGTACTACATGTCCCTCGCAAAGGATGGGTAGTCATCCCAAAGGTCCAAGAAATAAAAAATTAATATTTCCTATTTCATAAATCTTGGATTGGAAGGATCGTACTACATGTCCCTAGCAAGGATGGGTAGTCATCCCAAAGGTCCAAGAAATAAAAGAAAAAGAATGAATGAAGCCAAGTCATGGATTATGGGGTTAAGTATGCTCATGCGTGGCAACATGTCTTGCCTAAAAGCAAGACCACTGATTGCTCATATGGATAGACTAGCCTAACCATTTCATCCATAATAGGTCAAATTATTTTGTTCAAGATGAGGTAATGAACTCCAAATCAGAATAGTAAGGATAGGGTTAAATTCCCTTCTCGCTTAGGTTGGGAATCCTATTCCCCAAAGTTTTGATTTCACTTACACTTGCACGTGGGTTCAAGATGGTAGTGACACATAGCCAACTTTGGGATCTAGTAAAATTAATTCAGTATGCATATATTTGGTCCTAAGAGGATTTGACATCTTTTTCCATGATATAAAAGGTGTGAGCATTTATAAAACAAGGTTGTTACATCTCTAGTATCTTCATCATGAACAAATCATTCATAGCCCTGCATACAAATCATAAGTAAAGCTGATAATGAAATGTTGATCAAGTTCAAATAGTAGGGAATGAAAACACATTGCACACACCGAGCTGATACTTATGATTCTGATGTTGCATGTTTTTCTAATCTTTCGGTATTTGTTTATCTTTATGCATTAATGCCTGTATCTATGCTTGTATATTTTAGGTTGGGTTCTCACTAAAATGCTCAGGAGCATTTGACAGCAGAGTCGCCATTTGTTGTGGCTGATCCACAACACACCCCAAAATTGGGGACCCACCTTTTCGTTTTAATATCCGGGTGTTGGCATTTCATTTTTAGTGTCTAATCCTTCGTTTTGTCGTAGGTTTTGCAATTGTTGTCGGTTCTTGTTGACAATATTTTTCTTGTCAACGATATTTTATTGTCGTCATTTTCTTGTCGACGATATTTTATTGTCGACAATATTTTCTTGTCGACAACTTTTTCTTGTCGACAATATTTTATTTTCTTGTCGACAATATTTTCTTGTCGACAACTTTTCTTGTCGACGACTTTTGTCGTCATTTTCTTGTTAACGACTTTGTGGTCATTTTCTCATCGACGTTTCCGTTTTATCATCAGTTTGTGTGTCGGCAAGTTTGTGTTGTCAGTGTTATCGTTTGAAAGTTTGATGTCCACTTGTTAGGTTTTATTTCATTTGTTTGGGTCAAAGAATAGAAGATGAAAATAACAAATGAACTTAAGTATATACATCTCACACATATATATATCGTGTTGTGGTCTACCGGCAAGGGCACCACTTGCATGCTAGGTGATTGTGACCCGGGTTCACTCCCCACGGTGGACATGTATATGTATAAGAAGTATTTACTCAATAAAGAAAAAAATAATAAAAATAAAATAAAATATATAATAATAAAATGGGTTAAAGCTTAATGTTTTTAATATATGTTTTTTATGTGTTTTTGCAGGTTTTCCGACCAAGCATTTTCGTGGATGGAGGACCCCACCAGTAGTGACGCGAAGGCTAGTAAGCAAGGTGGGTATACGGCTGGGAGAGCGGTGGATGATGGACCTTTGTATCATCGGGGGCAACACCGACGTCGCGATGGGGATGAACAGTGAGAAGACCGAATGGGTGAAAATGACTACATGGCCAAGGCAGGCCAGCTCCATAGTGGACCCACGTGGCACCAACTACAGAATGGTGGCCAAGCAATACAAAGCCGAAGATGGCGATGTGGCAGTGAACAACAGAGACTCCAACTGGGCGATGCCAGGTAGCAAGACAGTTCGGATATCACGACAGATGAATTCTCGGACACCCTGATGCATAGAACAAAGCGGCCTATGTGACAGCAAACGTGGCATTGAAGTGTGAAACAGAAGGACAATGAACAATAGCGATGCAAGTATTGCGGTCCTCAGTCTAGGTTTCAAATAGCTAAATCGTCGCTGACAGGGCAAAATGTTTGGAAGCATTGAGATAAAGGTGTTGTACTTCAGTGATTTCGCTAGTCTTAGTAAGGGGGTATAGTGAAGCATATAGTATAGTAACCATGAAATTACCATTTTGAACAGTTTGAAATTTGTCGATGACAACAATTCTAAATCCCATTGCCCATAATGATAAATTAGTAACAAAAGTACAATATTTATGGAGTACAAATAATGAAGGATCCCATTTCGTATCTGGTCAGTGTTGGAAAAATTAATTTAGAAATCCACCGGGATGATGATGCAGCAGTGTGAAGTACTAAGGGCAGAATAGTTGTGGCCGAGAAAACTTTGATAAATATGGAGACCCGCAGAAGACGCCAGAGGTTTAGCAACATGATTCATGGGGACCACATGGTAAGCCAGGTTTATGTAGGCGACGGTTAGGGGATGGTCGTTGGATTGGCAAGCATCGTCGGCTTTGACGTCGGGGAAACTCCGTAGCCAAGATTGTGAATATCAAGTGATGGTTGGTAAAATGAAGCGGCGTTAGGAAAGGATTAGATCCACTCAGCAGAGACGGGACCCACACGCATAGGTGGACCAATGGATGTTTGACACAGATCACTAGAGTTGGCAACGCCTATGATATTCTTTGACAACGATGACAGCGGAGTAAATTTTGGGCTGGCTTGACGATTTTGGTGTGAAGCGAAGGTCGTCGGATGTGTGGAAACGCCGAGCTATGGCAAGTAACGACAATGCCAGACAAAGGCATTATGAGAAATGCTCCCAAACGTTACATGATACCTGGACGGGCAAGGTAGAATAGTATTACACGATATTAACCATGACGAATGTCAACGGTGTACCGGGGTGAACAGAATAGAAAATAAATACATAAAATGGGCGTTTCAAAGGTGACTCAATAATTACTATGCATTTTGATTTTAATCTTTATGTAGATGGAATCAGTCAAAAAGAAAAAAACGAAAAGTCATGCGAGGACAAGAAACGAAGGGTTGTTTGTAATATTTCAAATACTAGATTGAAAGATGAAGAACTGGGACTGGAATTTTTGGCATGGCCAAATGGCGGCAGATTTTGATATGTAAACTTGGAATATAATTTGAATGCCAAAGCTTCTCTTCAGAAATTTCAGGCCTTGTTAGCAAGAAAGAATGAGAAATTTTCTGCATGCTCCATTTTAATTGTTTTATGTTTCTCCTTCCAAATTTCAGATTTGTATGTGAAATTTATGCCATTATTTTGGGTCATTTCATGTGAATGTCTGCAATCTGGAAACTATTTTAAACCCTAGGAGCTAGCACCTAGTTTACTTTGATTGTGTTTGTTTTGCAGGTCAAATAGGATAGGTTGCATGTACGAAACTCTCACGTATTCGGTTTTGTAGGATGGGGTGCTATCAAACCTGAAGGGGCTTTTGCATTGCTTGCATTTTCAGCAATTATTTTGATGCAAATTCTTAATTTTCTGTTTTCAAAATTTTAATTTCAGAACTTTTCCTTATTTTCAGGCATTAAAATAAACATTAAAAAAATTTCAAAATCTAAAAATAATTTCACCATTGCGTAGGTTATAATTCAGACTTCCAATACGCACTTTGAAATTTCATTTTTGTTTTAGTATTTTTTAAAATTCATCGAAGTTGCTATTTTGTTACAGATTTTAAAAATCCGAAAATAGAAATTTTCCATTTTAAGGTCAAATTTCATTTTC